>PVIC010014037.1:0-37152 GCA_004025085.1 Thryonomys swinderianus
GACCACATACAACAATGCTGGGCGTGGTGACTCACGCCTACCAGCAATCAGTACCACACACCACAGTGCTGGGCATGGTGCCTCATGCCTGTAATCCCAGTACTGGGGAGGCAGAGACAGGAAGGTACACTCAGCTACATAGTGAGCCCAGGGCCAGCCTGAACTACAAAGCGAGACCCTGTCTCAAAAAAAAAAAAAAACTATAGTAACAAAAACAGACACATAAACCAATGGAACAGAAGAGAGGACACAGAAACAAACCCACAAAACTACAGCTTTCTTATTTTGGACAAAGGAGCCAAAAGTATATGTTTGCGAAAAGACAGCCTCTTTAATAAGCAGTACTAGGAAAACGGTATCTGCTTGTAGAAGTTTGAAACTAAATGTTTCTCTCTCATCCTGTGCAAAATCAATTCAAAATAAATCATAGACCTGTGAAGAACATCTGAAACTTCAGTACCAGCTCCAGGATCCAAAAGCAGAGACTTCAGCACTGGATCCAGCTCTGTTAACACTATGGTACTACAGCCACTAATTGTGGCAAGTGATGAATAGCATAGGCAAAGATACCAAGGGAAAATTTGAAGAATTCAGATGAACTTGAACAATTGGAGAAGGAAATATCACCTTTGGAAATGAAGGAAGAACAAAGGGAAGGAAAATCAAAAAAACACTAGAGAAGATACAGAAGGTGGACCCGACAAAAAAAATGTTTCCCCCCTAAAGAATTACAATGTATGTATGATATATAGATTTGAGATTAATCAGATTCTTTTTTTTTGAGACAGAGTCTCACTTTGGAGTTCAGGTTGGCCCTGAGCTCACTATGTAGTGCAGGCAAGCCTTGAACTCAGCAATCCTCCTGCCTCTGTCTCTGGAGTGCTGGAATTACAAACTGGAGCCACCACACCCAGCACTGTGGTGTGTGATACTGATTGCTGGTGAGTGTGAGTCAACACACCTGGTATTGTTGTATGTGGTTCCCGGGGATCAAACCAGGGACCTTGAGCTTGCTAGGCAGGTGCCAGAACCACTGAGCTAAATCTTTGACCCCAGAGAATAATCAGATCTTACACTGAGCTAGTGGATATGCTTGAAGACCTTCTCATGGAGGTCATCAATGTAATGATGACCTTCCAAAGCAGATTTGATAACAAATTTGAGACTGATGATAACATATCTTGATTTGAAAGGACTCTAAGAGGTTTGCAGGGTTAAAGACTTGGTTATTATGAATATAGTAGTGAAAGAAACTGGAAAAGCAGTTGATAAAGCTATGGGTTTTGACTTTTTTTTTTTTTTAAAAAAACAGAGTCTCGCTTTGTAGTTCAAGCTGGCCCTGAGCTCACTATGTAGCCCAGGTAAGCCTCGAACCCAACAATCCTCCTGCCTCTGCCTCCTGAGTGCTGGGATTACAGGCATGAGCCACCACGCCCGGCACTCTGGTATGTGGTACGTGGTACCGGGATCAAATTTGGGACACTGTACTTGCCAGGTAGATGCTGGAACCATTGAGTTAAATTCCCAGCCCCAGCCCCGCCCCCACACACACCTTCTTTTCTTGATTATCTTCTTAAACCTCTACATACAGTAACTGAAAATTTCAATCCAAGGTCTTGATAGTTAATCATGTAATGAAAAATGAAGAAACACACAGCTTCCTTATCTTTCATTTTAGAGTGATATCTCGGACTTTAAGTGCTTACCGTTATAGTACCACATTTGAACTATTCAGTCTCATGACTGGGTATTAGTTAAAATATCTCTCAAACCATGTACCTCCCTCCTTCTGACTTTTGACTACCTAAATGGAACAGTAGTTTTGTCAGATGTCTGTGTGCCATTATGGGCTATGCTACAGTGACTTACTACATAAACTTTAGGAAAATTTGAACACTGGCATTTGGCAAATTATTTTTAGGTTTGATAATGCTATTGTAGTTTTTTTTTAAGTGCTCTCTCTTTTAGGAATATTAAAATGCTTGAGGATGTAAGCCAGGCATGGCAGCGCACACCTGTAATCCCAGTACTTGAAAGACTGATGCAGGAGGATCACCATGAATTTGAGGCAGCCTGGGTTACATAGTGATTTCAAGGCCAGCTTAAACTATATAGCGAGACCCTGTCTCAACAAATAAAACAAACTTTAAAATGAAATAAGTAGATAATAAAGTTTCTGAGACTTGCTTCAAAATAATTTGCAGGGAGGGGGAGAGGGACTGTAGATAGAATATGGCACATGGATATTTATTACATTCTACTCTTAGTATATTAAAATTTTCCATAATAAAAGGTAATGAGTAAGGGATATAAATTTATTCTGGCACCGTTTGTTTGAACAAGAGTCTAAATCCTATACTCAGAGTCCCCAACCTCCTGTAGAAAATGAAGGCCGGATGTCCCGAGCTGCTGCTCTCAGAACTTTGGCAGTGAGGCTATCTGTCCGAGGAGCAGCAGTGCCTCTTTTGGCTGCTCACAAGATGGAGATGGGGAGAGGGTGTGTGAACAGGCACACCTCTTGTGCCCGGGGCTCTCCTGACAGGGATCAAGGCCATCAACGCTGCTGTGAAGCTTCCCCAGGACAGCACCTGGGCTGTGGAACACATCTGCTGCTTATCCCCGTGCAGTCCCTTAGCTCAGGGTCTTCACACATTCCTGGAATTAGCAAGCAGCAGATGTTGGTCTTGATATCGCCCCCAACTGTCCTTCACCCCCGGGGTAACACAGAAAGCTGATTAATTCGAATTTGGGGGAGGGGAAAGGGAATGCCACCAAGTTTAGTTTCTCCCTCAGTCTTGGCCTGCTAAGAATAGAAAAACATGGGCCGGAGGGTTAGCTCAGTGGTTCCGGCGCCAGCCTCGCAAGCGCAAGGAACTGAGTTCGATCCCCGGTTACCACATATAATGCTGGGCGTGGAGACACGCCCACCAACAATCAACGCTGCATACCACAATGCTGGACGTGGTGGCTCACGCCTGTAATCCCAGCACTCGGGAGGCAGAGACAGGAGGATTGCTGAGTTCGCGGCAGCTTGACTGGGCACCATAGTGAGCTCAGGGCCAGCCTGAACTACAAAGCAAGACCCGGTCTCCAAAAAGCAAAAAAAAAAGAATAGGAAAACATGCCTGAGTGGCAGAAAACAAGTAACCATGCTCGAAAATGAGCTGAAGGCGAGGACACTGCGGACTACTTATGCTTCGGGGTATCTGTGTCACAACTGTGTCTTGGGAGTATGGCTGGTTGTATTTCATTTGCTTTTCACTTGTGTACTATCTCCCTTGTATCCTTTTTAAATTAAACACCTGTGTTAAGCATTCTCTTACTCCGAAACATCACCTAGGGAAGATGCTATTAGCCTTGTACTACAGCTAGAGAAACTGAGACTCAGGCTAAGCAACTTCCCCAAATGAAGAGTTGGATTTTCTTACTTCACAAACCTGCATTCATGTTGAGGCAAATGATGCTGCTCCTGGGAATCTGACCAAGAATCCCCCCCAAAAAAATCAGAAGAGCTCCTAGAGGGCAGGACTGACAATGTTCATACACTGCCCCTGCCAACTGCCGGCCAGTCTCTGTTCCGTCACACTAGCTCTGGAGAGATCAAAAGCAGCAACTACCCTTCTCTGCTCCATCCTGGTACAAAAAGCTCCCTGCCACACCTCCTATTACATCTCAACTTCCAGAAACTACTCCCATTGCCACCTGCCACCCCGAAGCCCCGAGCCCCCACAATAACCTGATGCTGCCTGGAACCCAGTTGCGCGGAACAGCACCTTCTTCCCATCACCACCATAACCTTGATTCTGCTCTGTCTCAGGCAGACAGCCTGCCACTTCACAGGCGCCTGTTAGTTACAGCGGTCTCTTCCCGGAACTCACGTGTCCTGTCACTTCCTCAACCTCTTGCCTCATTCAATGCTGAGACAGGTTTCTCTGAGGTCCCCTACTTGGCACAGGAGATGCTCCCTCAGGCTCTTCTCTTCAGATCCTCCAGCCTTACTTAATCTGACTCCCAGACCTACTGTTCCGACACCCAACCCGTACTGTTCCCTCAGTACTTCAGGACATGGACCAAATGCCAGCCACCCAGAGTCCCCTTTAGTGAGAAGGAGCTAATGCTCCCAGGTCAATTTTCAAATAGGGAAGAGCAGGCAGGAACAGAGCAAGTGACCTTTCTCTGTCTCCGTCCACCCAACCCAGCCTGGTGTTTCTGTGCAGTCTGTCCAAGGACACCTGACATGGGTGGGCTTCTCTGCTAAGCTCCAGACCCGGGTGGATCCAACTATCAAAAGAACATCTCCATTTGGACATTTTCACAGGCATCTCAAATTCATAATCAGAATGAGACTCATTTTCCTCAGCTATGCACATGGGGCGATGCAGAGATGAAAGGCACAGTAAAGGAATCTGTTTAAGGGAGACAGAGGAGCTACCAACCAATTACAATGGAAACAGACACCCAATAGTATAAAGCAGTCTAGGAGGAGTCACACTGAAGAGACAGAAGGCACAGCGGTTGATGCTTGTAATCATTAACTCATTTAGCCTCCACAACAGATCTGTAAGATATTCTCAGCCAGGCATGGTGGTGCGTAAATCCCAGCACTTGGGAGGCTGAGGCAGGAGGATCATGATTTCAAGGCCAACCTGGGCTACTGTCTCCCTGTCTCAAACAAAAATTGTTTTCAGAAAAAAGCACCTAATAAGCCACAGGGATTGGAGCCTTCCTGAAGTGGCAACACCACAGCTATCTCAAAACACAAGCACAATTTCAGCTGAAGAATGAGTCGTGGAGACTGGGACAGAGCCGAGAGGAAGGAGGCTGGCATTCTCCTCTCATCCTACAAGAGGTCCAAGGAAGCACAAGGGGCAGGGAAACGTTGGCAGCGTCAGGCCCATTTGGAGAAGCAGCACCCTGAGAGGCCGGAGAAGTGGGCAGAGCTGTATCGTGAATGGCCTTATGTGCGATGCTAATAAATACAAAGTTTAAATGCTACACACTTGGAAGAACCACTTCAGGATTTTAAGCTTTAACTCCAGCTGGAAGGACTAGTTCCAGATTTAAAGCAGGGCACAACGTGTGTGATTGTGAGCTGTATATAAAATGTACCAATAAATAATTCAATTAAAAAAAATGCTGCTTGCTACTCACAGGCCTAGTAGATCCCAACCCTTTTGAGGTATTTCAGTACATAGGTCAAGACTAGAAATCTATAAAATTTTACAAGTAGCTTCCAACTGCTAATAATCTGTAGTGGGATTTGGGAATACTCTTCACAACTTCTATCCTTCCTTACCAGCTTGGTGCTTTGGTTTCCCTTGTTTAGTAAATGTTCCCCTGAAACCCCCCAGTCTAATAAAGAGACTCCTATTGGCGAACCACAGAGTTGGCTGGGGTGCTGATCACATCATTGTTCCGGCTCTAGAGATGGACTGCAGACTGTGGAAACACAGCAGGGCTGGCGGAGCTACCTACCCTCAGCTCAATGAACCTACATGCCTACGCCTAAATCTAATCCTTTCCGCTTGCTGAGCACATAATTCAGGGGTATAACACTTGATTACTGGTCATGACAGAGAGGGGTCCTCAAATTTGACACAATCAAAGCTTCTTAAGCATCTCTTCTCCTCTATGCCTGCTCTGACCAAATGGCCCAAACCCACCCTCAACATCACACAGAAAGCATTGAAGCATAAATTGCTTTAATCAAGGGGTGAAGTCCTCAGTCAGGGGAACCTCACTCAACCTTTGGTGGTGGGAGTCTCAGCCTACCCCCCACATGCCCTGAGGCCCCTCAGGAAAGAGGGAGCAGCTGAACAGCAAAATGTGGAAAATGCCTGGGGACAGGGACGGAGAAACCCAGGTAAAGGTGCAGGAGTGGGGCTCTGACGAGACGGGAGCAAAGCTGAACAGGGCAGAGTTTTAGCCCTCACGGTTCTATCCAGGGTCAGCTGAGGTTGCTGGGCATTGGGCCGTGGAAGGCTGGAGGTTGAAGGGGACAGCGGCAGAAGGAGTGCTTAGGAGATGAGGCGACTGTGAAGCTGGTACAGCTGCTCCTGGGTCAGCACCAGCCGGTGTCGCTGTCCAAGGCCAGCTGCACACGAGAAGGTCACTTTGCCCATGTAGACCGTGTCATCTTGCTGTTCTTCCTTGGCCTTGGGGTTGAAGAGAAAAGAAGATCCCTGGTCAGGGGCTCACTTATACTGTGGGCCACTAAAGAGCTCCTCGATACCAAGGCAGCCCTCAGAAACTGAGGCTTTTCAGTTCTTAGGCCATCGTGGGCACATTTTTCAAATTAGAACAGGGATATACAGTCTCAGTTTTGAGTCGTGGTATCAAAATCATAGAACATACTGTTTTACATGATAAGATATCAGAACTGCAAGCAATTATGAGTTACTGGCAAGTAAGACTTGGACTTGCTAGATAAAACAGAGTATGTGCAGTTGTTGGACCTGAGACTCCAGAGGTCTCTTCAAACTCCAGAGGAGGAAGAGGACACATCTGGACCCTCCACACTAAGCCATCCTCTGCCCTATGCTTCCCCTTACCCTGAGGAAGGCTGTTGAAGGGAAAGTGGCAAAGTCAGTGGGGACTGTGGCTCCAGGGCGTTGAGATACTGTTTCCTTGAGGACCTCGTCCTGAAGAGGGAAAAGCAAGTATTTAGGGGACCCTCCCACAGATAGCACAACTCTTCCCTGGTTCCAAAGAGTGACTAACACCAGGAGGGCAGAACTAACCCTCTCTATTGCTATACTTCTGTCTCACCTCCAACCACATCCCCCCTCCAACAGCCCTCCTTTAGAGATCCTCATTCTTTAAGGCCCAGTTCAGCTTCTTCTGGCTCTGGGGAGCCAGGCCCAATAATTCTACTGCAGTCATCTCAGCACTGACAAACTGCAACTTGAATCACACACCCTAAAGATGATCCCAACTCATCCATTTTGTTGAGAGAATTTATCTTTTGTTTGTACCAAGATAGCCAATTCCTAAGGCAAAAATTCTGCCTTTCCTCTCTGCTCAATGTGCCATACACCATTAGGCTGGCCCCCAAGAACTCCAAAAATGTTTGTTTTGCTCTAACAGTCAATGCTCTGAAAAGCTTGGCAGGGTCCTGAAGGGCGGGTCTGAGCTGACCTTGAGCTTCTCAATGGTGTCACTCAAGGACTTGAGCTGAGCCACTTGCTCCATAAGCTGGGCCGACGGGCTCTTGGCAGCTGTTGGAAGAGAAAGCAGGTAAGGCCCATGAAAGCCTAGGCTGGCAGCTACAATGGTCTAAGTCAGGACTGCCCATGAGGAACTCTCTCATAGAGCAGGCATCTGAGAGACAGTGAGAGGATCAGGCAAACCAAACAGTGAAGGTAAAGGGCACTGCTGGGAAAAGCCTCTATGTGCAGGGACTGCCAAGGCAGGAACATAATTCCTGGGGTGAGGAGAAGGGGTAAGTACTGACCTCAGAGTCATCAGCGGGTACGTACCAGGGCTGGCCCGAGTGATATCCACCACATGAGTGTGCGTGCTCAGCTGATTCAGTGTCTCCAGCAGCTGACTGGTCTTTCGATAGAGCACTCCAGCTGCTAGCTCACTCGCAGGGCCCTCATGAGGAGGGAGGGAAAGCTTTGCAACGTGCAGAGGGGGCAGGGCTGCCAAGGATGCCTTCATCTGGGCTCCCTGTGGGAGAAAAAAGAAGGGAAAAGGTAAGAGACCACAGAAGGCCCGTGCATGCATCAGGGGACAGGTATGCTCCACCCTCCACCCAGCTCTCCCTGGGAGCTCACCTTCAGAATGCTGTTCTCATGCTGGAGCTGAGAGATGTGCAGCCTCATGGCTGAAATCTGCTGAAGCAGCAGGGGTGAGTCCTTCACCGGCCCTGGGCCTGGCAAGGACCCTGGAGCCTGCCCAGGAGTGCCTGCTGAGGACACATAACAAATGTCCTTAGCACAGGAGGCCCTTGCCTTTTCCGCATTTCCTCCCACCTCCAATCCTGGCTGCTCCCCCAGCCTCATGCGCACCAGCCCTGGTAAGCCCAGCCAGCTTGGGTCTCTACCTCGCTGCTGCTCTTCTGTGCTCAGGATAGCCCATGGGAGAGCAGGAAAAGAAGAAAGAGGAATTAGATAGTTTGGAGTTGGGGGTGTACCAGAGGAATCCTGGAATTGACCTATAATGCCCTTTGCCTAAGCATCCTACCCTCTTTATAATGCCCGCCTCTGTCCCTGCCCGTGGGAAAAGAGTAGGCACTTTTTAAAAAGAGAAGAAGAGGGGTTGAGGCCACAAATCAGGGTGTAAGGAAAGTGGCCAAGTAAGTGTGCTGCATGAAGCACCTGAGGTGTGAGGCTGTTCCTCTCTGTCTCTTACTGTATCTCCAAGACAAGAATGAGGACTGCTCAGGGGACTCCGTACCTTTTAGTGCTCATCAGTAACAAAGCTTGGGCTGAGGACACAAACACATCCCTTGTTCCTCAAGTTTTCCCATTGCTCTGGGTCAAAGTTTCATGATTTTGGGATCTTTCATGATTTCAGAACCAATATTTGTTTAAAGAGACTGTGCTTAACATAGCACAGGGTGATAATTCTGAAGACTTCTCTCAACGAACATCTTTCCACAAGAAACTAATGTCACAAAGGTACTTGGTTACCTCCCAAAAGCAAGAGGTACCAGGGACAGGGACTTTGATGAGAACAAGCAAACAAGATACAGGAGCATTAAGTTGTGTTACACACATGCATCAACTCCCCATAATGAACGTAATCTTAAATACTGCAAACATGCACTAAAGAAGACAGGGGAATAGTGGGGAAAGTTGAGGCCCTGGTGGTTTAATTCCAGAGAAACAAGATGTCTTTTGGATATGAAAAGTAAGTAAGAAACTGAAAGGGGAACAAAAACAAACTCTAGGGTAGATGAGGACCAAGACGTAGCAGCCACTTCCTCACCTGGGAAAATGAGGAGACTGGACCTGAAGCCATTAAACTCTAGGTAAGAGGGCTGGAGATTTAGCTCAGTGGTTCCTGTGCCTGCCTAGCAAGCACAAGGTCTCTGGCTCGATCCCTGGTAACCACATACAACAATACCGGGTGTGGTGACTCATGCCCACTGGCAATCAGTACCACATACCACAGTGCTGGGCATGGTGGCTCATGCCTAAAATCCCAGCATTCGGGAGACAGAGGCAGGAGGATTGCTGAGTTCGAGGTTTGCCTGGGCTACATAGTGAGCTCAGGACTAGCCTGAACTGCAAAGCAAGACCCTGTCTCAAAAAAAAAACCTCTAGGTAAGAGCCCTGAACATACTGAGTGACTAGATAAAGGTCAGAATAGAAGGCAGAATTATAGAAGAATTATGCAGTAGAAAAGACAGCCACAACATAAGATGAACCCACCCATGTGAACACAGTGGGGAAACAGCGCCCTAACAGAGGGACAGTCAAAAGTACATTTCAGGCAAGGCTGAAAACCCTGACTGTCACAGACTGACACCCTCAGGAACATAAAGCTGGGACAGAGAGGCCAGATGGGAGACCCAAAAGGGCCAGCTACTAGTCTCCAACTGTGATCATCATCCTTTCCTTCCCTGACAAACTTGGTAATCCCCTACCTTAGCAAAGAGGAACTCTGCACCTATCTTGGGGGAAAGTGAAAATTTTGGTGAAAGCAGCCACAGAGTGAAACTGAGCAAACATATTCTTGGGTGAAAAGTCCTTAAAAGCAATACAGTCAGTCTCCCCTGGGCCAGCACTGCCTGAACCACTGTACTCACCGCCAGCAATGCCAGAGACCAGTGTAGCAATGCCTGAGGGAGGGGGCCCCCGGAGCCCCTCAATGGTACGCTTGGACTGGTTGTTCAGCCGCTGTTTTAGTTCTGTCTTCTCTGCCTCCAGCTGGTCAATGTCAGCCTGGAGTGCATCCATTGTCTCCTCGAACTCTCTGTGAAAGAGAATGTGGGTTTGGGTGCGACCCTCTCTTCCTTAAGACCCCACACAACTCTTCAGTCCTGGGAGGTCCTTGGGTAGCTCTGCTAGTGAGGAGACAGAAATAGGGCAGCATAGGTTTAGGGTAGGGTCAAACAGGGTGGGAATGAAGAAGGGTAACAAGATAACAGGGAGTCTCAGTATGAGGGAAGGGGAAGGGTTAGTGACAGAGACCCCAGTAAGAGAGAAGGTTGGAGGGAGCTGGCCCCCAGGGAGGGTGCCTGACTTCTCCTTCTTCCGCAGCAGTGTCTGGGTCTCCTCCAGCCGAGTCTGGACCTTCTCAATGCGTTCATCTGCGTCTTTGGCAGCACTGTCCAGCTTCTTTTCCAGGAGGCTGAGCCGCACATTTGCCTCACTCAGCTCCTCTCCCTGGACAAAACAAGGAGCTTCTAGTTCCCTGACATCCTCCCCACATACAGGGGAGCAGCGGCTGCCACTTCCTGCAGCACAGCCATTACCCATGTCAAGTGTTCCCTGTAGTCTATCAGTGTGTCCGATACCTGTGTGACCTAGGTTAGATCATGAGCTAGAAAGCTCCCAGACAGAATGGAACTGTGACTCAGTAGTAAAGTGCTTGCCCACCATGCACAAGGCCCTGGGTTTGGTCCCTAGTTCCCCCCCCATTCTTCCTCCATCTCTTGATCACCTTCTCTTTCACAAATGATCTATCTCCCTGTTTCCTATTATACGTTCTTTATTTTGCTTTTTATTTATACTTTTGGGTTTCTCACAAAAGAGAAATCATGAGATATTTAAGCTTGTGCACCTGGCTCTTTCACTTATGTTATAACCAACCCTACCCTCACCTTAATCTTTTTTTTTTTTTTTTTTTTTTTTTTTTGAGACAGGGTCTCGCTTTGTAGTTCAGGCTGGCCCTGAGCTCACTATGGTGCCCAGGCAAGCCGCCACGAACTCAGCAATCCTCCTGTCTCTGCCTCCCAAGTGCTGGGATGACAGGCGTGAGCCACCACGCCCAGCATTGTGGTATGCGGTGTTGACTGTTGGTGGGCATGTCTCCACACCCAGCATTATATGTGGTTACCGGGGATCGAACTCAGGTCCTTGCGCTTGCAAGGCCGGCGCTGGAACCACTGAGCTAACCCTCCGGCCCCTCACCTTAATCTTGAGTGACTTCTTCAACTCCTTGATAACTGTCTCTCGATCTTCAAGCTTCAAACCCAGGCCTTCAGCATCTGTGATCTCTGCGCGAAGAGCTGCAGCCCGCAGCTCAACTGGAGGAGGCTAAGGAGCAGGATGGGTCAGAGTAGGGGTGGGGAGCAGACATTATCAAAGTGCTCCTCTCAGAAAGATCCAGTTACAGGGAAAACCTTCTTGTCTTCTAGGCAAGATACTGTTTTCAAGATGCCCTTTTCCTGCCTCCCTGCCCTCCCATAATTAGCAGCAACTCTGCAAGTCCTGCTCTTCCAGGGCACTGGAGCCCCTCCAAGGATATCTCTGCCTACCTTGCTGGGGGGCCGCTCAGCATCATACTCCCCTTCCTGCATAGCCGTGGCCAGCTTGTTCATGGTGCTGATTAGGATGTTGCATGACTGCCGCAGACACTCATAGGGGCTGCTGGAAGGGCTCCCATAGATCTACGGGACCCAAGCACAGGAATGGGAGCCCCGCCCTGACCACTAACTTCTCATCCTCTTCCACCCAGCCATCCAGGCCCACCTGTTCGCTTGCTTTGAAAGCCAGCTCTTCCAGTGCAGCCACAGGTAGCCCCTCATTCTCTGCCAGGGGGGCAATGAGCTGAGCAGCAGCAGCTGCCACTTCCTGCAGCACAGCCACTACCCATGTCAAGTGTTTCCTGCAGTCTAGGAGTGTGTCCGATACCTGTGTGACAGACTACAGTCAAGAGGCCCCCCCTGAATCCAGCATTATGTTCCCAGCTGCCCAAAATACCAGGTTTGTCCCCTGATCAGATCCAGATGTTCACATGCTAGGCCCCTTTCAGTTCTACTCAGGTTCGTTCCCTTCCCTATTCAAAGCCTTAAACCTGGGATCCAAAGGCCAGTGCAGCTGGGATGCCAGGAGCATCTGTCCCTGGCATTCGTCTTCGTATTTTCTTGCAGAACTGGCGGATGTCACTGCATGACGTTTCCAGATCCCGAAGCAGAAGGGCCAGGTCTGTCGCCTCCTGCCCACCCTAGGCAGGACACAGGTTATGGATGGATAACTAAGTCAGCACGAGAGCTGGGAGGTGAGGACCAAAAAGAGGAGCTCTCACAGCTCTCGGTATGCTCTCACCTGCAAGAAGGCACGCAGCCGTCCTACCTCCACGCTCATACAGTCCAGGGCACTCTGGGTGAACTATGAGGACAGAAGCGCATGGTCAGCAGCCACCAACAGGAACCTTTGCCCCTTCATCATTTCTAAGAAGTATCCACCCTATGCTGGTCCCCAGTTATAAGTGGGTCCTCTGGCTTCCCTAGCTTGGCTTTGGTGGCTCTGTCCCAGTCTCGTGCCTTTAGATAAAAGTCCTCTGCTTCTAACTAAACCACTGATCCAGAAACTTCACCTTAATGTGGTCAGCCAGCTGCATGGTACAGTCCTCGGGCTGTTCGGCAAGATGGATACTATACAGATGCTGAGGAGGGATGACAAACAAACAGCCTTTAGCCTGTGGAAGAGGGGGGAGTTCTTCCCAAACAACAGCATGAAGCATGTACATTTCCAGAGGTACCGGAGAATCCAAAACCACCAGGCGGACGTGTCCTAGGCAAGTTTATCTAAGAGAAAATCATGCCTCAAAGCAATCATCCTGACATATACAAGTTTGATCACACTAGCAATAACTCCAACCAGGCAAAGCTTCCCTCCCTCCCTCCTGGCTCCAAACCTGAATTCTTGCCCCAGACCTGGTAGTATTTGATGGCCTTGGTGAGAGGTTCCACATTGACAGTCTCATCCAGCTGATCCTTGTGCAGCAGCTCAATAAGGAAATCTAAGGAGCGCTCATGGGCACTCATCTCAGGATAGAGGGTGCCCACCTTCTTATATACATCCACATTGCACTGAGAAAGGGCACTAGGGACCAGAGAAGGGCTCTGTGAGGCTAAGGGCTTCTAGGTAACTTCCATTCCAGCCCATCCTGGAACAGCAACCTGGAGCAGAGGTCAGGAGTCACTTACTGCTCATAGCGGTGCAGTGTGGCCTGCAGCAAGCTCAGTGAGTAGACCAGGCCAGCGGCAAAGCTCAGCTGCTCTCCCGCAGCTCCTCGAAGCCCAGGCCGCTCTGAACAGTTCTCACTCAGTTCAAATTTCTCTTGGGCCTGCTTCCGGATCAGCTCTGCCTGCAGAGAGACCAGGCACCTAGAACTCAGAGCAAAGGCTAGAAAAGACACTTAGGAACAGTAGACACAGCTTAACAATTATGTGAGAAGCATGGATACAGTGAGATGAGAGGGAAGGCAGAGTAGCTCTGAGATGGATGGGGAGACTCCTTTTGGAAAGGGTCACGCTGTGACTACAGTAGTAAGGATTTAGGATATGAGAACGAAAGGGCCATGAGAAAGTGGGGCCATGAGAACCAAGTCTTCCTGACCTAAAGGTGCTGCACCACTACCTCTCCACCTAGAACACCCTGCTGCCTGTTATTCCCTAGGTAACCCCAGGCCATTTTCTGGCTCTCAACTAAAACGTTCTCTCTTCAGTCATATCCTGTTTTCATCTAAATCAGACCCTCAACGACACTCCCTCAAAGCAGGACACACAATTGGCAGTACAGTTAGCCCTTCAATTTGTAAGGGACTGGTTCTATATCCCCCCCAGATACAATAATCCATGCATTATTACTATTATTATTATATAAAATGCCATATTATTTACATATTATGTTATGTATTTCCTCATGTGTACTTTAAATTACCTTTAGGCTAGTTATGTCTAACACAATGTAAATGTTACGAAAATTGTTGTTATACTATATTGTTTAGGGAATAATGACAAGAAAAGTCTGTATGTATTCAGCAGATACAATTTTTCCCAATATTTCTAACCTACAGTTGGTGAATCTACAGTAGTGGAGACTGTATAGTCATCTGTAAGTTCCTC
Organism: Thryonomys swinderianus; assembly: GCA_004025085.1. Lineage (NCBI taxonomy): Eukaryota > Metazoa > Chordata > Mammalia > Rodentia > Thryonomyidae > Thryonomys > Thryonomys swinderianus. The sequence goes on from PVIC010014037.1 coordinate 14,027, forward strand.
TGCTACCTCATAAACTCTTTATGGGTCCAGGGACTTAGATCTGTGGTTCCAGGGTCTGCCTCGCAAGCACAAGGTCCCAGGTTCGATTCCTGGTACCACACACCACACTACTGGGCATGATGGCTCACACTTGTAATCCCAGCACTGTGGAGGCAGAGGCAGGAGGATTGCTGTAAGTTTGAGGCTACATAGTGAGCTCAGGGCCAGCCTGAACTATAAAGCAAGACCCTGTCTCAAAAAAAAAAAAAAATAAAAACCTCTTTATGGATAGAGATACTGACTGCTGTCTTCACTCAGGATCCTCAACACCTGGGTCACAGCAAGCTGAACAGATTTCTCTTGTGCATTTAATGACTGGCCATACCTTGCAAATGAGACGAGGCATAAGCAGCAACACCAGGACACAGTCATGGTCCCCACCTGGCCGGAGGAAGCTGTCAGGCATGAAGGCTGTCAGCAGGGACATGTGGCGGTTGGCCTGGGCCACCTCCATCTGTCTCAACTCCATCTCAATTGCCTATGAAGTGGACAAGGAGGGAGTTCTCAGCCAAGGTAGAGCTCCTGCTCTACTAGGACCCATGCTTTTAGGACAAGCCCAGCCAGCAGTCCTCCAAACTACAACACAAAGCACACCCTCCTTGAGGAATCACTCTGGCCTCAGACCACCCACTTTCCTGACCTTAGCATGTGCCTTAGTCTCAGCAAACTTGATTTTGAAGTCAAAAGTCTCTGGAGGTGGCTGCTGTTGTCTCTCCACAGATGCTTCCTGCTGGTTTGTCAGTTCCCGATTCACATCCTGGAAGCAGAGACAGTGAGGCACAGCCAGGTTGTGAGGGAGTCTGGGGGTCATCGTGGGCAGAGAACAGGCTGTGGGTGGGCACCTGTAGGTGGGCAGTCAGCTGGCGGTACTTCTTGATGGTTTGCTGGTAGTCTGCAACTGTCTCTTGGGCTGCCTCAACACGTTTCTGGGCCTCGCGCACTCGGGCACCTGCCATGTCCAGCTGCTCCCGCAACTCTAGCTCTGTCTCACGTGCATTCTCCTGTAGCTCATCATTCATCTCATTCATTGCTTCCTGGAACACAGGGTAGTGTGGGACACAAAAGGCAAGGCCAAGACAAGTCCTTTACCACACAACCTGACTCAAAGGTCAGAGCTTGCATGTCAATCCTCAGCAGGTCTCTTCCAAGTACTCTCCATCAGGGGCCCTTCTCTTACCAAGTCCCCTACAGTCTCCCTCAACTCCCGCACTTTCTCTTCCAAATTCAGATTCCTGTCAGTCAGCATCTCCACCATCTCCTCGGCACCCAGAGCAGCATCTACCTGTGTTATGAGGAAGGGAAAAGGAAAAGTGTTACTAAGTACTAAGCGGTGGCAACAGGAGAATCAGGGAGGGAGATTCTGGGCAGACCTGCTCCTTGAGCTCATCGATGGTACTCTCTGCCTGGGTCAGCTCCTCCTGCAGGCGTTCTCGCTGTTGCCTCACAACTTCCAGCTCTTGGTTCTTCTTTTCCATAAGCTTCTGGAGCTTCACATGTTCCTGCTTCTCCGAGGAAGAAAGATCCCGCATTCTGTGGGGAAGTGGGAAGGAGAAAAGGAGGAGATCGTGTGTCAGTCAGCAGGTAATGGGTGCTCTTAACACATTCGGAGGCCAGGGTGAGGTCCAGAGCAGGTCAGAGAGGAGCCTACCTCACCAGGGCATCCTTTAGGCGGGCATTCTGCTCCTCAAGCTGCTTGAGCTGGTAACTGGATGCAGCCCCATCTGAGCCTGGGGAACACGGCGGCCATGTTCAGACCTGTGCACGCCCCCAACTAATCCCCCACCCACACTCACAGGTCCTGGCCCCTTACCCTTCTCTTCGATCTCAGCCTTGAGGATCTCTAAGTCTGTAGTAAGCTCGTCCACACGCTCCTTCAGGGCCTCTACCTCCTGCTGCAGAGACTCCGCCCGCTCTTCAGCCATTTCCTTGTCCAGAGTGGCCATCTCAATGGCATCAGCAGTATCCGCCATCTCCTCCATGTAGCGCTCCTTGGCCTCCATCGCCTCTTTGGCTTCCTGAGGGGTAAAGTGCGTGGGCAAGAGCACAGAAACATCTGCATTGCCCTTCTTCACATGGCACTCTGGACTCTAGCACCAGTCTAGTTTTCCAGTTACCTCCTCAGAACCCTCATCCACCAGCAACCCATTTCATCCTGAGTCCCACCTTCCGTGCCTCCTTCAGGCGCCGCTGCAGGTCTGCCTGCTGCTCCTGCATTTTGCTCTTCCATTCTTGCACCTGCTCCAGCTGGATCTTGTGTTTCTCCAGCTCCTTCAGCTTTGCCTTGTCTTCTGCCCGTTTTAGCCGCAGGGTCTCCAGCTTCTCCTCCAGGTCTCGTACCTGAGCCCTCAGTCCCTCCTCCTCCTACCAAGAAGAGGCCTCACAGTCTGTGCACAGCCCACCCTCACTCCCCATCATGACTGAGCTACAGCAGAGAAGATAAAATGTGTGTCAGCATCACATGCCAGCATTGAAAATAAGTAGCATATAAAAGTCTTGAGAGGAAACTGGCACAGTATATACAGGGAATGTAAATGAAAGAAAGGTGGAAGGGGTAGCTTGGCCAATAGCCAGATACCAATATGTTATTTTCCCAGCTCTCCAATACAAATTCTACATCTTCTCCAACCACAGGAAGTTTCCAAGACTCAGCCAAGGATCACAGGCCCCTTGGCATTTTTAATCTTTTACCTCCACCTCAGTTCTTACCTTGGAGGGGGAAGGAAGTGGAGGTGCTGCTCCAGGAGAGGTGAGCACTGGCGTGGGGATGATAGGTGCTGCCAATGGAGTCTGAGCTGGGGTGCTGGGCTCACTGCTACTCAGCTCCCCTGCTGATGCTGAGCCAGAGGGGCCCAAGGAGCTACTGGCCCCAGTCACGCCAGTACTGGCTGGGCGAGTGGGCTATTCAGCAGACAGAAAAACAGGGAAGTAGGAGGGAGGGAGACAGAGATAAGAATATGGCAAAGGAAGGAGACAGAGAAGGGAAAAGTCAAAGTAGGAAAGCACGAGAACAGAGATAGAATGAAAGGGAGGGAAAATAACAGGCATCAGAAAGCAACAATGACAAAGGGCAGGGGGAGGAGAGGAGGAGGAAAGGGAAAAAGGATGGGAGAAGATATAACATTATAAGGCTCCTCCTTTGGCACAGACCCACATTCCTCCCAGTTGCGGCACTACCCTTTAGAACAGAATCTCTTCCTCCCCAAAACTCCCCATGACCTACTTGTGATCATTCTAGCAATTTCTTAATACTCCCAGTCCCACCTTTTCTCTGGGTTTGTACCCAACTCCCCCAGAGTAGAAAAAAGGTGTCTCAATATCATTCCCAGAGAGAAAGAACAGATTAGAAACTATCCTCAATCTTCACATTCCTATAGAGGGCTGGGCTAAAAGTAAGGTGCAAAAGCAAATAAAATAAAAATAAAAAAACAAATAACAGTGAGGTTCTCCACAACTGCCAGGCCCTCCCTACTCTCTGGAAGTCAAGTTGAATTGGCCTCCTTTGCTCTGTATCAGGGGATCCCACAGGCAAAAGGGCCCAAGTGAGAGTTGTAGCCCTAGCCTCTCCTTGAACAACCCTTCTGTCCTAGTCCCCCAAGACCAAGGGGTTCTAATCAGGTAGTTGGCCCAGGGCACTGTGGGGCTTGGTGGAGTGTAGGGTGCTGAGGAGCTACCCTGAAGGCTCAGACTCTGGAGTAGTCAATTCTGGCCAGTGCCCTTCCCAACAGGGCTGAATCCCAAAGTTCTCCTAGTGGGCTGACATTTAGAAAGAATATGCTAACCCCACATTCCTATCCAAAGCCTTTCACAGACACACTCACCTCCTTACTAACATTCTACACTGCCAAATTCTTACTTCTTCTAATCCCTCCCCTCAAAACTAGTCAGAATTACATTAAGAATGCCTTCTGCAAGTAACTACAATGCTTCTCATTTCTCTTATATTCAATCTACTGGCTCAGAAGAAAAGCTAAGAGCTGGAAGTTATTTTCCCAGGAGGAGCCTGTCACCAAATCTAGGGGCTCTTCCCTCTCAAAAAGCCCATGTTGCATTGTGGCCAATTTTTATTCGACAGTACACATGCCCACATACATGCACATGCCTGAGACATGTATACACCCAGCAGTGGCTCTGCACAGAGGCCTATTTGTTCTCACCTTGGGCCGCCGAGTTGTGGTCTGGAGAGGCAACAGGACCCAGAAGAGAAGTGGTCAGGAAAGAAAGGATAATGGCAGGAAGACAGACAGCAAAGGGACAGCAATGAGAGCAGAAGTAACAGGAATGGGGCTATAGTTAGCCTCCCCACACACACCATCCCAACCCCTTCTCCCTCCAGTGAATCACCACATTCCTACTCCCAAAACCCAGAATTCCTCCTGTTCCACTTGGTTCCTGTTCCTGCTTTTGCCTAACCCTTATAAGCCTCACCCCTTAAGACAACCTGGAAATCCCAGAAGTCCCCGTCTCCTAGTCTGAGCCACGAGAGAGACCAAAGGCAGCAGCTGCAAGATCTCCAGAAGCTGTCCTTCTGTGAAAAACCTCCCCTATTCCAGCCCAGAACCATAGGCCCCACCCATCCACCACTCCCAAGGACTGTCCCAGGTCAGCCTCTCCGTTCAAGTGCCAGACTCTGTGGAGTCCCTTCCTCCCTGATGAGAATGGTAAAAGCCCCGAAGTGAGAGGTCAGATCCCTAAGGCAGAACAACACAGCTGTCCTTCCTCCTGCCCAGGACTAGATCTCTGAGCAGCCCCCATCCCTAAGGCAGAGAGCTCAGGTGTCAGGACTATGAATATTGCATTAGCAGAAGCCCAGAGCTCAGCAAAGTAACCCCACCCAGCTGGACAAGGGAGGTGGGGGTGGGGAGCAGCACAGAGAAACTACTGGTGTAAACCAAATCCAGAAACACTTCAGATTACTGCAAAATGGTAAATGGGTGATTAACTCCAATTCTCATAAATATTCTTGCTGCCCAAAGTCTCATTGCAAAGCCAAGATTTGGCTTGGGCCCAGTTTGTAGAGACACTAAGCCTAAGGAGACCTATCCTCATCCCTCCTATCTGGGGCTAAGCTTCCATAGTTGTGGGTCAAAAATTATTCCAGGGTCCCCATCCCACCCTTGGAAGCCCCCTGACACAAACCCCAGGGTACTGCATGCTGACAGAATAACCAAGAGTCATTCTAGAAAGGCTAGGTGAGGCAGGCAGGCCTGTTAGAGGCACTGAGACAGATGGGCCTGGTTCCTCAGGCTCTACTACAGAAAACCATCTCAAGCCTGTTTGCAGTAGGAGATTCCTGAAGCTCAAGCCTGTGAGACCACTGGAGAAAGGACTGAAACAGACTCAATCAGAGCCAAAACGTAGGGCACAGAGCAAATCCCAGGGGTGAGGCACGGTGGGGATACACACCTCTCCCTGCCCCCTCCCTTAATTCTTACACTCCTCCCCCAACCAGGTAGACAGATGAAGCCAATCAGCCCCCACCCCCACCCCCACCCCAGCAGCCTACTGCCACCATCGACCTGGCAACCCAGCAGCAGGACCAGAGCAAGCAAGAGTACCTTTCGGGCTGTCGGTGCCTGTCTCATCATTGCAGAAAACCAAAGAAAGCAAGGAGAGGAAAGTGGAGAGACAGAGAGGATAAACAAACACCAGAGAGAAGGACGGATGAAGGGAGGGAAGGAAAAGAGACCGAACAGTGGGAAAGGCAGCGAGACAGGAGATTAGTGCATCAAATCCCAACAATGCAGGCTTAGCTCCCAGCCAGCTGCTTCCCAGCCTGCAAACGGCTGCCGCGCCTACACAGAGGACCTGGAAGGTGCCCAGCAGGACAGCCAGGCTCCAGCAGGGCCCAGACTGGTACCCAGCCGAGTTCACCAGCTCAGGCTGATGGCAGCCTTAGTGGCCGCAGCACCAGCTCCACCTGACGTCATGCACCCACCCTCCTCTGCTCCATGGGGGTGGAGCCACTGTTCCTCAGTCACCTAGCAACCACCCAGGGCCCTGCTGACTCCTCCTCCTCATCGTGACTGGACAAAGTACTGCGCAGAGCCTGCCTAGCTGCTTCCTCCAAAGAACAGGTTCAGGCTCCGCCCTTTCCCTTCCTCACCCATCCCCAAGAGCTTGCTTCAAAAAACTGGGCCAGGGGCCATGCCAGAAGTGGCACCTTATGGGTAGACGGCATTAGTGGGCAGGGCCACAGGGCTCTCCTGCTCCATGTTTCTCATGTCATGATTGCACTCTGCTCCTCCAACAACCCCACTGCTTTGACTTTCCTTATACACACTGACTACACCCTCATGTCTCATCAGGAACACACACACAGATCCCCTCAAGCACCCTGCTTACGCTCTGGGGAGCAACAGAGTAACTAAGAAACCCTGGAGAACATTCCCTCAGAACAGCAGCATCTCTGATGATCGTGGTTGGCTTCTCTTCCAGTGGTCCCCCAAGTCGAAGCCTGTCCCAAAAAGTCCTTTCCAGAAAGGACAAAGTATTTCGCAAACACATCTGTGTGCTCTTCTGCTTTCCCTCAGTGCACTGTTTTCTGTTCTGGATCACAGGAGATGCGAGAGAACCTCTAGGGTGGAAGACTGGGGAGCAGGAGTACTCTGCTGCCTTACTGACACTGTTCACGGCAAGTGTGATAAGCCAGCATGGGCAGTCCAGGCTGGGCTTTGCCACATTTCCACAGGTTCAGCATTGCTCAGTCCCCTGCAAGGTCACATCAGGCTGCAACCAGAACTCTATATCCATAGATCTCAGACTGCAGTTTTACATTCTCTAGTCAGGGACCTGAGGTAAGATAGGAGCTCCCACCAGGAGGTAATAATCAAGGGATGATCCAAGTTTCCATGACACTAGAATGGACCCAACATCCATCCCTTTGAGCATTGTTTTTCTTAACAGCTCCAATCCCACCTGGCGCCAGGACTGTGGACCCAAAGCAAGTACTAGCATGTGGTCTCTACCATGGCAAGACTCCAAAGTGAGGTCCCATTATCTTTAGGAACCAAAAAGGAGAAATTTTCTTTCATTTCCCACCGCCCTAATTCAGTAGCATTCCATGCAATATCAGAAAGGCCAGACACAGGACGACAACAAGAAAATCACAGTACATATAACACATACATTCAGCTCAGAGAGGCACATGCAGGTCAGGAACAAGTTGGGTAGAGACCCAAGGTAGGGGCTGGCATGAGGAAGTAGTCATGGCAACACTTCTAAGTGTTTAAAACTATGGCAGGGCGAGAGGTGACACAGCCAAGTGCCTGCCCCAGGCACACAGCAGAGAAAGGAGGTGGCAAAGAAAAAAATGATAGGGCAGAGTGGGAGTGGGTATTCATGGCAGCACCCACCCTGAGGCAGGCAGACATAGGCATTCCAACTGCTGTTCCTTTTGTGCACTGCCCCTTGACCACTCATTTCTCTGACAACCACTTTACCTAGTGCTTTCTCAAACTCCGTTCTTCCAGTCTTTCCTCCACTGCTACCTAAGCTCAGCTAAGGGAAATCCACCAAAAGCCACTTAACATTCTATTTCATGTTGCCACTACTTACAGTCAAATATTGGGTTTCTAACTAGGGGTCTGGGACAAGAGAAAATCATCTCTAATGAATGCTACTTGGGCTAGATACTGAGCCTGATGTCTTTGCACCCTTCAAAGGAGCCCTGGAAGCCAAAGCTACCACATCCTCTGACCACCCCAGCCCCCAGTTTACACACACATGCATGCAGCAGCCCAAGGACATGCAGGACAGCAGGAAGGGGGCTCATGGCCCCCACCCACCCCGGCACAAACAGTAAACACACCACCTTCTTAGGCTTCATTCCCCGCTGCATGAGGAGTAGGAAAGGGCAGAGTTAGAAAACGGGTATCACACTGTGCTAGTTTGTCAGACAACTCTGATGTAGGTAGTACTACCAACTCAGGAATACATGTAGGCATACACAGACAGGGGATAGGGGAGAGAGTAAGCCAATGTCAAGCTGAGTGAGATGATGGGTTCCTCAGGATGAGCTCTGAGGAAGTCCACACCTGGTCCAGAGAAGCTGGAGGCCTACCTCTCAAACTGCAGACGAATGGCACAGGACCTAGGAAGGACTCTATGCATGCAGCCTAAAACAGGTGGCACAGGCCTGGCTCCTTACCACCACTTGTGACTAGTACAGCTCTGTTTCCTGCTATTTCAACCTTACCTTACCCTCAAACTATTTAAATCTTGGCATCTTTGGGTACCAAAAGATAGGAACCTGGCTACACTCTTAGGGTCAGATCTCTCCTTCCTATCACCCCAGCTCAGCCCCTTTTGACCCTGCACTTCTGAAACCTAATAGCCTTCCCCTGCTACCACCTTTATGCTAGCCCTTAATACAGCAGCTCATACTCAGAGTCCTTATCAGGGAGGCTAAAAAGACACTAGATCACCTCAGTTTAGACTTACCTACTGCTTCTACCTAGCACTGCATTCCCATCCCTTTCTCTCTGTTATTCCTACTCCCACCAACAAACCACTCACCAGTTTGCTAGTCTTTGCAGCTGTATCAGCTCCCTCTGCAGAAAACAAACAGAAACAAAGTGTGTGTTTGTATAAAGGTCTAGGGAGAGATAATATCATAGTGTGCTGGGGGAACATATAACAAGGGAATATGGTGGTGATGGAAAAATTTCAGTATCACTGAGGTCCCCAAGAAGTGCTAGGACTTCTGGACATAAGGAGATAACTTGGTGGCTGTTACCTCTTTTGAGGACCTTTGAAGCAGAAGAATCGGGTGTCTCTGGAGAAGTAGTATCTGCTCCATCTTCAAATACCTGGATCTGAAGCCACAAAATAGACTCAATACATCCAGATTAAGAATGGCTCTAAATGGGTCCCTCCCCAGCTTCAAGCAAGCCAGAGTACCAGGCAGCTTTCATAAGAATGAATTGCCAGTCTTCCCGCTGCTGCTGCTCCCAACCAGAAGCTCAGGCCCACAATCAGGGAAAGGAAGTAACAACCCTCCAAACACACCATCTGTATGTGCAATAGAAATATGCATGCACTAAAACATACACACACAAGTAAGGGGCACGTACCTGGGATTGGCGGACAAAGATGCCATGTCCCTCATCACAAGTGAAATACTTTCTGCCTTGGACAGTTCCATCATTCTTGCCCTTTGCTTCATCCAGGATAACGCCTACCCATTTGCCGGTGGCAAAGAGTGTGGCTCCAACATAGGCCACGGTACCTCGGTGTCCTTTTCCAATCACCTCCACACGGGAGCCTACACGCAGAGGCCGGGCACTTGCCTCCGCACTCATCCTGCTGCTACTGGGTGTCTGAAAGAAACGCACATGCAAGAGGCCTCAGGCCAAAGGTGACATCCTAATGCATAAGAAAGTACACAGCATGAACTGAAAATAGACCAGAAGTTGCTTCCTTGAACTCAATTCTTAGGGTGATGTTAGCCCCCAAACTCCCCCTTGAGAAAATGTCAACAGTATGTCTAAGACTTTTCTAGATTCCTCTAAAATCTGTAGAATTTTTAAGGGTTTATAAAATTTAAATTTTACAACAAATCAGAACTCGATGATAGATGTGAAATTTACCACATGGCTAGTTTCTCAAGAATACTGTTCCTAAGGAGAGGAATTAAATTCAAGCAAATAACACAGTTTATACCAGGTTCTTCATAACCTAATGCCCTGACTCAGAAGTCTGAGCTGGAAAGGTGGGTGATTCAGTGGGCATCCCCACTGCATTGTTTCCCTTTCAACAGTCATCTGTCTTCCCTGGGTTCACACAGCTCTTTCAGACCTTTCCCTTTCAAAGACATATAACCATTGCTCTTTCCAAGCCTTGAAGTCACCACCACTCCTTCCTGATCTGATTCCTGTCATTCCCCTCCACACAGCCAGGGTGACACTCCTGATGCCACAGCAACCTATTCAGCCATCCAACTCCCTTCCTCCTGTCCTGTATCCCGCTCTGTCCACTCTGGCCCTAAACTCTAGAGATTCCATGCTGTTACTATAAAAAGAAAAACACAGACCAAGTACATTAGGTACCTCAGGTTTGTCCCATTTGTACCTCATCTGCACAATAGTGCAAATGGGTATCTTACCACCCTACAGATGGACAAGGTCGAAAAGTAAACTAAAACACTGTCTCTGGGAAGCTTCTAGCTTCTGACACATTCATGATGACAGGACACAACATAAAATTAGGTCCCAAATCAGCCCATGGTTTGAAAGAAAATCACACCTAAGCCATTTTTAGCAATAGCAGCTCCATGGACCAGAGGCCTTCCAGCAAACTGATAAATGAGGCAAGAAAAGGAACAGCATAGTCCTAAAGATTCCACAGAGCTCCTTTCTTATACCCTCAGTTGGCTTCAGAAGGGAGCCCTCCCAGAGCAAGGGAAGAGTCTGAATACTTCCAGCCTCTCACTCCCTAGCTCCCTTCTCCAGTTCCCGGGGGGGCTCAGGACTTCAAATCACACCTGGACATAGGCTAGATCTCACAGACCTGATAAAGGAAATTTCCAGTGACATCAAGGCTATAATCAAACTCAGAAACTCCCCCAACCTCCCAACAAGCTTCTCAGAACCAGGAGGACACAGAAGTGGGTACAGATTCGGTCTCACACAGTAAAGAAAGCAAGTCACAAACAACAAAGCAGCTCTAAAGAAGGGCCTTGCTATCGTGCCTTTCTGACCCATGAACCCCATGCTGAGTCCCCCAGACAGTCTGGACCCCTCAGGAACCCCTACCCAGTGGGCCAATTAAGTCAGACGCTGGGCCTTGTCAGCCCCCACTTAAGACCCAACTCTAGGAACGGAAACCTGTCCAGTCTGCCATCATCAGGGCTCCAAGTGTCCTCTGAAACACAGTCTGTGGGTGCCCACAGCTGAGTTCCAGCCCATCTCCCCAGCCCCCACTGCAGTGATGTCCACAGGCACTCAGGCCTTCTCCAGCAGCCCTCCCAGGGCCATCCAGGTTAGGGCCACTTACCCGGCTGTACACGTGCCTCTTGCTTTGGGCCATGCTGCTCACCCGGCCTCTACCCCCTCCCCCAGCTGACCAAAGACAGAGAGAAAGGCAGAAACCTAGGCAGGAGGGTCAGGGCAGTGGGCCCTCAAGGACTGACACAGGGCCGTCAGGCACGGCTCTCCCCAGTCCATGGGCCTCCCTCGGTGGCCGCCAGGGTAGGGGTGGGGGTTGTGCTGGGGGCTGATGAGCAGGTCCTCTCTGCTGCCGGAGGATTCCTGAACCCAGAGACACTGAATCCTGCTTGCCAGCTGATGAGTCTCACTCTGCGCTAGTGCTGCTCTAGACTTGTCAGGGACCATGCAGGCCTCTGGGTCCTAGTGCTCCCCTTCTTCCCCTGGACCAGACAAGAGGGGCAGAGAAGGAATAAACAAGCCCAACCACAGACCCTCAGCTCTCACTTCTAGAGTACAGTGTCCTAGGGCTGACAGCACAGTCCTGAGGATTCCTTCTGGTTTGTACCCTCACCACCACCCTCTCCCTGCCCCTAGGATATGAGGCTTCAGAAAGTCCACAAGCATCAAGCGATACCTCAAATGATCAGCTGCCTAGAGCCTCCACACAGACAAAATCAGGGTCTCTCATCCCCTTACTGGTACTCCTCTCTCTCCCTCCTCTCTAAACTAGGCCAAAGAGCCAGGCTCTGTCCAGAAACAGCAAAGGAAGGAGCATTATGGGGAAATTTCACACACTTATCCCAGGTCCCCACATACAGTACCAAAGTATCACAATTGTTCTTCCTCCCTTTTGGTTGTTGTAAGGAGCTGCTCTTAACCTCAGACCCAAATGGATTACTAAGAGTAGAGTTTACAAGCACAGAACCCCACCTCCCCCTGTAGTCTAAGGCCCAGTCCACCTCAAACCCCTGCCTCTGGTCATCTTTCTTCAACCTGCCCACTAACCTAGCTAGCCAATGAGACGATTTATATTTTATATTTCCATATTTCAAAAAAGTCCTTAACAATCACATATTACTTTTATAATAAGTTATTTAAAATCAGTGAGATTATGGGGGGTTTTTTTGGTTTGTTTTTTTTTTTTTGCTTTTTGAGACAGAGTCTCGCTTTGTAGTTCAGGCTGGCCCTGAGCTCACTATGGAGCCCAGGCAAGCTGCCGCGAACTCAGCAATCCTCCTGTCTCTAGAGATTATGGTTTTGTGTGAATGGAGCAGGGGGTATGGCTGAGGACTGAACGTAAGAACTTCACACTAAGCTACATCCCCAGATACTTTTAATGGTGAGACAGGTCTTACTAAATTGCCCAGGCTGGGCTTGAACTTGTGATCCTTTGGCCTTCAACTCCCAGAGGGCTGGCTGGGGTTACAGGCATATGCCACCACACCTAGCTGAAATCATGCTCTTCTCATGAGATTACACCTCCCTCTAGGGACTAGGCATCTCCACGTTCCTCCCTCCCTACACATTGCAGGGTGCAGAGTTGTTTCCTAGGGGTCCTAGGATTAAAGACAGAAGAGTGTCCTGGGTCTGTCATCCTTCCTGTTGGCAATCATTCTACTGTCTGCAGGGCCATGCAGGCCTGGGTCTGATATATTCAGAGTGCTTAAACTCTACAGAGTACCTTAGAAGCACTTGTTCCACAGTGGCAGAGCTGAGACCATCGATTCTCAACTCAGGCTGCTCTCCTGGGTTATCACTTGGTAACTTCATAAATTTGATCTAGTTCTTTTTTTTTTTGCTTTTTGGAGACAGGGTCTTGCTTTGTAGTTCAGGCTGGCCCTGAGCTCACTATGGTGCCCAGGCAAGCCGCCACGAACTCAGCAATCCTCCCGTCTCTGCCTCCCGAGTGCTGGGATTACAGGCGTGAGCCACCACGCCCAGCATTATATGTGGTAACCGGGGATCGATCTCAGGTCCTTACGCTTGCGAGGCAGGCGCCGGAACCACTGAGCTAACCCTCCGGCCCTGATCTAGTTCTTAGCATCTCAGTAGCTCAACTCTGTGTTGATTGGGAACAATCAAAGAACATTTCTCAGAGAGATGTGAAGACTAGCTGAGGATATTCATGTAAAATATTTAAGACAGTAACTGGTATTTAATAAGCGTTCAATAAAAGCTACCTAAGAACAATGCCACATTTTGACATTACAATAATGCCACAGAGAGGGGCAATATTAACTAGGAAACTGAGATCTGAGTGATTTCTCTGAAGTTACACAGAACGTAAAGAGTGAAGCTAAAATCTGACCCAGAGCCCTCTGTATTTCCTACTGACCCTCACTAGTCCCATGTGTATTTAGGTTTCCAAGGTCAGGCTCTTTCTCCAGACCACACTCCCTTCAAAAAGTCAACTGAGAGCTCAGGTCTAAGAACAGCTTTACAATTCAAAAGCAACAAATACATATACAATTATTATCTTCTTGAGAGATGTTTATTTTCCTATAAAATGGGAAAAATATCTGGTATATCTATATTTGTGTTATGAGACTCAATAAGATTAAGAATATAAAAGTATTTTGTGAGCCAGGCATGGTGGCTCACGCCTGTAATCCCAGCACTCGGGAGGCAGAGGCAGGAGGACTGCTGAGTTCAAGGCTTGCCTGGGCTACATAATGAGTTCAGGGCCAGCCTGAACTACAAAGCGAGACCTGGCCTCAAAAAAAAAAAAAAAAAAAAGAAGAAGGAGGGCCGGAGGGTTAGCTCAGTGGTTCCGGCGCCTGCCTCGCAAGCGCAAGGTCCTAAGTTCGATCCCCAGTAACCACATATAATGCTGGGCGTGGAGATACGCCCACCAACAATCAACACCACATACCACAATGCCTGAGTGGTGGCTCACGCCTGTAATCCCAGCACTCGCCTGTAATCCCAGCACTCGGGAGGGCAGAGACAGGAGGATTGCTGAGTTCCCAGCTACAATGTGAGCTCAGGGCCAGCCTGAACTACAAAGCGAGACCCTGTCTCAAAAAAAAAAAAAAAGCCTAAGGAAGTAATTCTGTGTGAAGGCCCTGGGTTCAATCCCCACTATTGGGGAGAATAAAATAAAGAATACAAAAATTGGGCTGGAGATTTAGCTCAGTGGCTCTAGTGCCTGCCTCACAAGTGCAAGGTCCTGAGTTCAATCCCCAGTAACCACATACAATGTTGGGTGTGGTGACTTACTCCCACCAGCAATCAATACCACATACCACAGTGCTGGGCGTGGTGGCTCACACCTGTAATCCCAGTACTCAGGAAGCAGAAACAGGAGGATCGCTGAGTTTGAGGCTTGCCTGGGCTACACAGTGAGCTCAGGGCCAGCCTGAACTACAAAGTGAGACCCTGTCTCAAAAAAAACAAAAACAAAAAAAAAATCCAAACAAACAAAAAAAAAAAATTGGGCTGGGAATGTAGCTCAGTGGTTCTGAGCCTGACTGGCAAGTATAAGGTCCTAAATTTGATCCCAAATACTGTAAAAACAACAACAAAAAGAATATGAAAGCTGCAAACATTACAAAGAATTATTATTGACAGAATGGTTTGGTTTTGGGGGTTTGGGGTTTTTTTGCAGAAAGGGTCTCATCATGTAGCTGAGGCCAGCCTTGAATTCACAATGTGGCCCAGCCCACGGCAGGCCTCAAATTCACAGCAATCTTCCCACTTTAGCTTTCTGAGTGATGAGATTAGAGATTTGCACCACCACACCTAGCTGGTATACCAATCTTAAATAAAATGTCTATATAATAAATATTATACGGAATCACTGATAGGAAAAATATGCATTGGGAAGAAAAGGGGTACCTGACTATTCCTTTAATCATGGTGTTGCTTTGTTTTGATTTTGGGGGAACAGGATCTCACTATGTAATTTAATTCAGCCTTGAAATCACTATGTAAACCAGGCTAGTCTTGAACTGGCACCAATCCTCCTGCCTCAGCCTCCTGAGTGCTGGGATTACAGATGTGAGCCACCAATGCCCAGCACATAGCATTATTTTGTTTGTTGTTTTGCTATGTGGAGAAAAGGCCTATAAAGCACAGTGAAGTTGTGAACACAGTATAAGTACAATCAGAAATAATTCTGCTTCATGTGTTAAAGACTAGCTTAGTTGAACTAAAAAATGCTAAAGGAATTCTATCACACTAAAAGTGTTTTAAAGCAAACCCTACAACTTCCCCTCTTTATGAGATTTGTTGTCCTTAGCTTGTGGTGTCAAATATTTATTGGGAGGAATGTATGGATAGAGAGGGAGTTTAACATCAGACAGAGACAGATGGACTTGATCCAATAACAACAGGAAGCTAGTCTCATTCCTCAGCAGTAGAGTAGCACAGTGAAATTATTTTAGGAAGATCAAACTGGTAGCATGTGCACAATACAATGGAGACAGCAGCAACTTGGCAAAGACGAGATTACAGCAAGGAGGCTGCTGCCATAATGAACTTGGATCAGGAGGATCTGAATGAGGGTCATGAAAGAAAAGAGGCTAATTAAGTGAGAGTACCAGAAAAGTTCTGGAAGATCCTGGGATAGACCTGACACAGGAAAGAGACAGTGCACAACTCTGGAGACAGACCTGGCTATAGCTCCCGGTCTCCTATTCATCTATATAGCTCTGGGGAAGATACTGAACTTTCTGAGTCCCAGTTACTTCATTTGCAAAGAAGAGAAAATAATGCTACCTTGCAGGGATGCTGTAATGAGTAAATCTTAAGTAAAGCAGTCAGCAAAATACCTGACATAAAGTATGTGTACAATATATTATAGATATCATCTCCATCATTATTCAATGGCATATCAATGATGCTTTGTACACAAGACAAATTCAAATGTTGCTAGGATAAATGGGTAGAGGTGCAAATGTATTAACTGCTAAATGAACAAATGAACTGGGTCATTCTCAAGTATGAGTAATGTAATGACAGTTGAAGCATTAACTGAATTTGGGCAACAGGAAGGGAAAGTTAGCATCTTAGAAGAGAAAAAATCAGCCCTGTTCTTATAGCCTCCTATGATACTAACACATAACATTACACTGTCTCCTTCAAATACGGCAAATCACTGATGGCAAGTAATTACGAATTAAATGGAGTAAGAAAAAAAGAGAAATGGAGAAGGACTGGGACTATAATAGACAACACAGAGATCCTTACAGTGATGGAACTATTTAGAACTCTGTGTGTGTGTGTGTGTGTGTGTGTGTTCAGAATACTGAGTGTATCAATGTCACTGTCCTACTTGTGATATTGTACTACAGTTTTGCAAAATGTTAAGTGCTACAAAAAACTATGGCCATGACAAATTTTGCATTTTTTTAACTGCATGAAAATGTATTATCTCAAAATAAGATGTTTTCATCAAAACAAGTATCTGTGATATAGCCAAAACAGGTTTCATTACCTTTGTTCCCTAGGTGATAGAGTCTCTGAAGTCAAATGACTTGCCTAAATTTTACAGCCAAAAGCAACAGAGGCACATCTGCCTAGTGTATAGGTAGAGACCCCTCCCATAACACTGCTAGGCTCCAGTGAACATCCATAGGACACTCCTGAGTTATATCTCTCAGCCAGTAAGAAGACAGATACTCCTTGGAATCCTAATCCATTTTCCTCTTCAACAATATTAAGTACTATTAACATAGCTAGGAAAAATGGGAAGAGGAGGGGAGAATCTTTGTATGTGGCAAACAAGTCATCAAAAATCCTGAAGAAAATTTCAGAAAGTGGTAAGGAAATAAGTAGATTTTTGAGTAAGATGGAACACATAGGGAAAAAAAGCTTCTTTTCTATTTCGACCATTTCCATCTGACCAGAACCTTTTCTACCTCACTTCTGCTAGCATTCCAGCATTCTTGATACCTTGATCTCTTAACTCCCCAAATCTTTTTTTTTTCTTTTTTTTTTTTTTTGCTTTTTGAGATAGGGTCTCGCTTTGTAGTTCAGGCTGGCCCTGAGCTCACTATGATGCCCAGGCAAGCCGCCGCGAACTCAGCAATCCTCCGGTCTCTGCCTCCCGAGTGCTGGGATTACAGGCGTGAGCCACCACGCCTGGCATTGTGGTATGCGGTGTTGATCATTGGTAGGCGTGTCTCCACACCCAGCATTATATGTGGTTACTGGGGATCAAACTCAGGACCTTGCGCTTGCAAGGCAGGCGCTGGAACCACTGAGCTAACCCTCCAGCCCAACTCCCCAAATCTTGATTCTGGGCTGACTGAACCATCTCCTTTGCCTGATCTCACTTCTAAAGGACCTGCTTTGAAAACTAGGCAGGCTGACATCAGGAGAAAATGTGTATCTCTGAAAGCACTAGGAAGAAAAAGATAATCATGAGTGTAAAGTCATCAGGAGAAAGGAAGGGAAAAGGTCTCCTGAGATGGGAATGGAGACCAGGAGAATGAATCTAGATTCCAGGTACTCACAGAAGCCCAGGAAAAGACATGAGCAAAGCCTTTTATTCCTAAACCCTACTCCTGGATCTGCCTTACAGATCTCACAGAGATAGCCAGACCTTAAATGAACTTTCTTCACCTCTCCAACCCCATTATTCCCAGAAATGTCTGCAGCACATTTCCAGTCTGCATACAGGCTTACTTGCACCTGCTCCCAAAGTGTCCTATTCCCCAAAACATACCCAGTCACTTCCAGGTCCATTTCGAGACAGGAGGGAAAGCTACACAGTCCACCTCACTTATCTTCAATAAAGGAACTTCTATAGGAATGCAAGAGGCACTCAGCCCAGTCACTCCACAATAGCAATACACTCAGTAACAGCAGGAGTCCCATTTAGCCAGTTCTGAAGTTCCTGCCGATTTCTTCCTCTGAATTAACCAGCAAGTTCCTGGCACTAGGACCCTGCTGACAGGGAATCCTGAGTCTGCGCTGTAAAGAGAAAGGTGCACCATTTGACAATTTCAGCAAAAACCAAAGCAGCCAACAAAGCCACAGCCACCTCAGCTTATGCTGGGGTCTGCCAGGCTCTGCTGTCTGGGCAGCTCCGCAGGGCCACTCCCAAAAGCAGATCACCCTTATCTTTTCTCTTTTTAAACCCACGTCATCATCTGATCATAACAGAAATCGGTCTCCTCCAACTACCATGCAAAGGCGTAACCATGGCAACCTCAAGGGGAAGAACACAGAGATGATGCTTCAGTGGCTACAGCAGAAAAAGGTAAGCTCATTTGTCTTCCACCCTGCCATCCCATCATTCTCCCTTTTCATTTCAATTAGGTGTGCACCTTATCAGCAAATCCTATCTAACATACATGGGAAAACACATAAGGTGAGGTAACAAGCATTATGTTATTATGTAAGGTTATAAGTCTGCTCTAGTCCCATAACTTAGTGGTAGAAAAAATTTCTTTTCTGGATGAGCAGGATGAGAACAAGGTCTTAATCACACAGCCTCAGTCTGACAAATCACTATCAGTCACTTGTCTTTCCAGCCAGGATGCAGGAAAATCACTCAAGGATTTCAAAGTTCCTCTGTGTACTTGCAAAAGACTGGCAGCCAATCCCAACCTCACTGCCCTGCCCATCCATGTGCCACGCTAGTGGGCAGGGGATAATACGAAGTGAGTCCTCAACACTTTCAGGATCTAAAAGCTGGGAACTGAGATTTAATTTCTGCCTTCTTCAATGATTCCAGAGAAGGAATTTCATTTCTACAGTGATTCAACAAACATAAGTACTATAAAGCCTAAGTAATCCTCTATACCTCAGTTTTCCCTTCTGTAAAACAGGGACAACAATACTTTTCTAAAAGGACTATTATTAAAAGTCACATAAGAATGCCTGAAAAACACTTAAAACCATGTCTGGTGTGAGGTACTCAATAGGTGTGAGCCATTATAATTATGAGAAAGACTGGAGCAGTCTTAAGCATAAGATCTCAGGTCAGGGAGCACTGACACTCTTGCAAGCTTCCTTTACCACTTTCAAGTCCCTTCTCTTAGGCAGTCCACACCAGCAGCCCACCCCAAAAACTACAAGTACCATGCTGAGAAAGAAAATTGAACCTAAGAATTTTTTGTGAATGTAGATATATTTAGTGCACGCCTTTAATTCCAGCACTCAGGAGGCTGTGGCAGAAGGACTGCCATGAGTGTGAGGGCAACTTGGGCTACACAGTTGAGTTCAAGGCCAGTCTGAGTCATTCTTTCGCCTGCCTTAACACAGCACCTTAGAAATATCTCCACTGTTATACCATATTTTATTTAAAATATTGTCTATCTTATTGTGTTGTGGATTCTTCCAGGACAGAGCATTTTACCCATCTCAAATATCTAAGCATCAAACATGCACAATGCACTGTGAATGTTGAACAGGAGCTTGTACTGACACCTGACTCTAGGCCTATGATATGGCTCTGACAGCTTTCCCTGAGAGGAGCTGCACCCTTAAAGACCTTTACTACTAGCAGGAAATTAAATCAGCCCGTCTGTCTCTGTCTGTCTGTCTCTCTCTCACACTCACACACACACCACACACACACACACACACACACACTCTCTCCAGGAGATACAGCACTTTAGGTCTTGAGTTTGATCCCCAGTACCACCACCAAAAAACAAAACAAAGCATAGATACAGCTTTCTTTTCCAAATACAGTACTAAAAAACTAAAAGTTCAGGGACAGCCCCAGGACCTATGAAATTTGATACCTCAAGTAAGAGAATCACAAAGAGGGCTGTAGGTGAAGTGCAGATCTAGGAAACAGCATTGAACTTCTGTGGAACAGCAAGGATCTCTTTCGCTTCAATGAAGCCAGTAGGAGGTATGAAGGCTGCTACGCTGTCAGAGGTCAAACTGGATACCTAATTTGGCCATCAGCCAGGGTCAAGTGGTACCACACTGAACTTCACAAAGAAAATGGTATTAAGCCAAAGTCAGAATCTCCAAAATGGCATTTCTCATCTCTTACCTCTTCAGGGAACACTGAGAACCCGGTTTCCACTTATCGTGGTATGAAACAGATAACCCAAGTTCCCCAGAACTATCTATTAATTATTGACAGGCCAAGTAACTGGGAATCCTCTACTATAATCCCTCCCAGTTTATCACTGTAGACAGCCACTAGCAATGATAGAGCTGACAGAAAACTAGAGTGGAAGTTGTGGATAGAAGTTGATTCTCTCAACTATTTTGACTTTATCACAGTTTCCTCCTCGTACTCTCATATCCAGTCAGACCTATTCTATCAATTCTTGCATCTTTTCTTTCTCCTCCACTACCAATGCCATCATCTTGGTGTACCACTCATTAGATTTTAAAGTAAATCATTCTGTCATCCTTTTTGGTGCCTTGTCTGCTGTTCTGCTATAGCACAAAATTATTAAACCAAATGACATCAGGCCCATAAAAGTTCTATGATCTGGAGCAGACATGGTGGCATGTGTCTGTGCTAGCACTCTCTAAATCTGAGGCAGAAGGATCACAAATTCAAGCTCAGCCTCGGTGATTTAGTGACTTAGTGAGACCATGTCTCCAAAAAGCAGAGAGGGAAAGTGTAGCTCAAAGACCTTAGATTCAATCTCCAGTACTGCCAAGGAAAAAAATGTCTCGTGATCTGTAGTGCTATACATAAAAAAAAAAAGGCATTACTGTTATTATCTACTAAGTCTTGTAATTCCAGTAAGCGAAGCCCGACTCTCTTCCTCACTTCCAACCATCTTATACACCACAGTAAGACAAATATATCCTCAAAATCTGCTGAACATATTTCCCTGACATCTTTATCTCTTGCTTTAATCAAACAAAATCCTGGATCTGACATATACAGTCTCATCTACCTAGGATGCATTCTCTAGTCTTCAAAGCCACATCCATCCCTCAAAACAAGCTAAAGCCCCACTTTACACAGAATGAGGCCAAATTTAAGGAATAAACTTCTTAAACATGAAGGAGGGGTAAATAAAGCTGTCATCTAAAACTCTGAGTCAACCTTTTTTAAAAAACAGTAAAGGGAATTGAACCCAGAGCCTTTGCATTGAACCACAATCCCCAGCTCTTCTTCTTTTTGTAAAATTTATTTTCAGATAGGGTCTCACCAAATTATCCAGTCTAGGCTTGAACTTGCAGTCTACCTGCCTCTGCCTTTTGCTCTGCTGGGCCACATGCCACTATACCAAACTAAGAGTCAAGTGCTTTTATTGTTTGATTTTAAGAAATAATCTAGAACAAAATGAAAATTGCATAAATGTATTTCAGCAATCTGAAGAACATCCTTATGTGTTATCCCAGGGATGCAATAGGATGCTTTATATCTAATTCCTCATTGTTATATTTAAACAAAAGCACAAAATTTGCTGAGTTGACAAGATATTTCACATGGAATTCAATTATCACAAGGATAACTGCGCAGAAATCAGTGTTTTGGATCTGAAAGGACTTCTAGAGAATGTCAAGGTCCACCTCGTAGTTATTCGACTCTCAGTACTGTAAGTATACCACTGTAGCAAGCGGTCAAAAACAGCTTGCTGTCCTTGTGTTTAAATCTCTTTCTTAAAAAAAAAAAATAGCGAAGTTACTCCTCTGTGTGATTTAGCTGTGGTCCTGCCTTAAGTCGAGAGGAATGGGCATGATGATTTCACCAGGGTCACCTGGCCAGCTAAAGGGGACTCCGAAGAGGTAATACACAGACACCAAACATTTGTCAGCCCCCCACACTTGAAGTTCTCTATGATTTCTCTTGTTCGTATGACAGCTTTCTCAACCAGCTGCCCACAGGAAACCGGTGGCTCAGTATGGGTTCGAGGATGCCTCGGGCACTCCAGGGAAAGCAGGGGACCCTCGCCGTTCTGGAGGACTCAGGCGCAGGCACGCCAAGCCCCGGCGAACACTGCCAGGCTGAGGCGCTCAGGTGGGTCGGACAAACCCAGGGTCCAAAAACTCCGGCGGAGTGCCGTAAACCGGCGGGCGCCAGCCCCTGCGCGGCCCACCCCGCCGGTCCCCGCCCCGCACACCTGGCTCCGTGCCGCGCCCCAGGCCAGCGCCGAACCCCCAGCCCGCCGCGGGCAGCCTCACAATCACGCGGAGGGTGGCGGGGCAGACGCTTGGCAGGGCAGCGCCCCTCGTACCTGTCCTGTCAGGGGCTCGGCGCCCACCTCTGCCCCCACCGGCGACCGACGCCCAAGACCCGGCAGGCCCGCCCCGCCGCCCGGCCGCTCCGCCCTCGTGGGCTGCCCAACTAGTCGCCCGACCTCTATAGGGCCGCCCCAGAACCGCTCTCCCCAGAGGCCCAGACGCGCTCTAGATCAAGGGAACACGCTACTCTTTCCCGCAGGCCCGCCTTGACTGAGAAGTACGTGTGAAGTGCGACTGAGAAGACATCCATCAGGCACAAAGCTGGACACCCGAAGAGGACTTTGCTCATGCGCACTGTACCTGAGAAGCCGCTAAGGGCCACATTGGAGAGGCGCGTCGTGGCGAGCGCCCTCTTCCGGCAAAGAAGAGACTATGCAGAGACTCTGGATGATTTTTTTCTAAATTTTGGGGTGCTAAATGGCTAGTTAAAACAATATTCGTAAGTCGTGTTCTGTCAGCTGCCCTGGAGAAAAAAAATATATTTTGCTGCAATATATATTTTTCTATCAACCACGTGTAGATACAAGCGTCTTCATGCCTTTGTAATGGGAATGTAAAAACAAATTTGCATAAAAGCATTTGTCATTTTTATATTAATTAAAATATTAAACTTTTGGTCCCAATGCAGACAAGTACGGTGCCACTGAGCTACATCTCAGCCCCCTAGAAGTATATGTACCAACACTGTCCATGAGGCAAGAAAAGCATATAAAGGACATAAACAGAACAGAAAACAAAAAAAATTAACATTAGAATTTTAAAAATTAAATTTATTTTTCAGTGATGATATGATCTGTATAGAAATGCCAAAATAATCTGAACAGAATTAGAATTGATAAATATGGGCCGGAGGGTTAGCTCAGTGGTTCCGGCGCCTGCCTCGCAAGCGTAAGGACCTGAGTTCGATCCCCGGTTACCACATATAATGTTGGGCGTGGTGGCTCACGCCTGTAATCCCAGCACTCGGGAGGCAGAGACGGGAGGATTGCTGAGTTCGCGGCGGCTTGCCTGGGCACCATAGTGAGCTCAGGGCCAGCCTGA
>PVIC010014038.1:0-37178 GCA_004025085.1 Thryonomys swinderianus
TTGAGATGTTTTATATTTGTAAGGAATTTGGCTTCCAGCTTTTAGAAATTTGTTCATATTTAAAATAGGTTAAACCTGGCATGGTATTCCATGCCTGTAATCCCAGTACTTAGGAGGCGGAGGTAGGACTGTCACAAATTCTGGGTCAGGGCTGGGGATTTAGCTCAGTAGTTCTGGTGCCTGCCTCAAAAGCATAGGGTTGGGCCAGAGGGTTAGCTCAGTGGTTCTGGCGCCTGCCTCGCAAGCTCAAGGTCCTGAGTTTGATCCCTGGTGACCACGTATAATGCTGGGCGTGGAGACATGCCCACCAACAATCAACACGGCATACCACAATGCCAGGCGTGGTGGCTCACGCCTGTAATACCAGCATTTGAGAGGCAGAGGCAGGAGGATTGATGTGAGTTTGAGGTTTGCCTGGGCTACATAGTGAGCTCAGGGCCAGCCTGAACTACAAAGTGGGACTCTGTCTCCAACAAACAAGAAACCAAAAAAATGTGTGTGTTGGGCCAGGGGTGTAGCTTGGTATCATTGCACCTGCCTGGCAAGTGCAAGGTCCTAAGTTCGATTCTTGGTACCCCCAAAAAAGTGTGTATATGTTTTTTTTTGAAACAGGGTCTTGCTTTGTAGTTCAGGCTGGCCCTCAGCTCAGTATGTAGCCCAGACAAGCCTTGAACTCAGCAATCTTCCTGTCTCTGCCTCCTGAGTGCTGGGATTACAGGCGTGAGCCACCACGCCCAGCACTGTGGTATGTGGTATTGATTGCTGGTGGACATGAGTCACCACGCCCAGCATTGTATGTGGGGATTGAACTCAGGACCTTGCGCTTGCGAGGCAGGTGCTGGAACCACTGAGCTAAATCTCTGGCCCTATATGTTAATTTTTATTCTCAACCCCAACTTTTGGTTAATACTGAAAATAAATGAGATGTGACTTTTAGAATTAAAGTGATCATGTGTAGGCACCATAGGCAGTTTAATAAAATGAAATTCTGTTAGCTTAATGTGAGAGTTTTTCATGACATGCGAAATGAGCCAGGGATGTAGCTCAGTACCACTGCTTCTGTCTTGCCAGCACAAGGTCCTGAGTTCAATCCCTGGTACCAGGAAAAAAAAAATATATGCAAGACAGATAAAAAGAGCTTGACATTCAGGAACAGTGTTCACTTCAAAATAAATATAGTAGAAAATGTATACAGTAATAAAATGAAGTGAAAGGAAAACAGAATTGAAAGAAAACACCTTATGAAGAAATTTTAAAAAAACTAATCCTGGGCAGAGCTCTTTCAGTGTCTTCGACCACTGGCTGGCTCTTTGGTGTCTGCTTGTCCTGCCCCACTGCCCTAGGCCTGCAGCCAAGCCTGGCAGAAATGACCAGGCTTCCATAGCCCTCAGCTATTGGGGGACACAGCACCCAGTCGGACGGTTTTCGCTGGCCTGGCTACATCCCGGACCTGACCTCTAGGACATGGCCTGCCGTCAACAAGGCTTCTACTTTGCTGTTTCCCTCACATGTGAGGTTTGTGCAGTGCAGCTGGTACTGATGCTGCCCTGTCCCCACAGGAGGAGGAAGGCGAGGATGGTGACCTGCCCTCCGGGCCCCAAGGAATGAGTCACAAGCTGCCTTCTGCCCCAGCCTGGCACCACTTCCCTCCCCGCTGTGTGGACATGGGGTGCACTGGGCTACGGGATGCCCATGAGGAGAACCCTGAGAGCATCCTGGATGAACATGTGCAGCGAGTCATGAGGACACCTGGTTGCCAGTCACCCGGGCCAGGCCACCGTTCCCCTGACAGCGGGCATGTGACCAAGATAGCTATGCTGGGGGGTGCAACCTCAGGGCATGGGAAGCACATGCCCAAGTCGGGGACGAAGCTGGATGCCACTGGCTTACACCATCACAGGCATATTCACCACCATGTTCACCACAGCACAGCCAGACCCAAGGAGCAACTTGAGGCTGAGGCCACCCGCAGGGTCCAGAGCATGTGGGGCCTAGAATCACACAGCCACACAGCTAAGCCCCGTGGCTATTCAGAAAACACGGGTGCCACCCCCAATGCCAGTGATCCATCCTACAGGTGAGTCCTGTACCAGCTCTACTTCAAGCTTTGGTGGTGGGAATGTGATATCCTGCTTGCGCCATGGCCCTGAGGACCTGGAGGAGAGCTGGGGTTTAAGGCTGCGTTCCCATAAGGCTGGAACTTCCCCTATACAAACCACAGGAAACTAGTGTGGGTGGCAATGGTGTCTAGGTTGTGAGATGGGGCGGGTACATTACACGGTGATGAGCATAGCTCTTATCTCCCAGAATGTCAGAGAGAGCAGGCCCCAGACCACAGCATAGGTTGCAGAGAATGTGGCCTCATAGTGGGGCACAGTGGCCTTCCATTGGGGGAGGGGCCTGTGTGGAAAGCCAGGGTAAACCCAGGTCTCGCTATTGCAGTGGGAAGGCGGGTGTGCCCTCCAAAAGAAACGCCAAGAAGGCCGACTCTGGTAAAAACACCAACACGGAGGTGCCAGGCGCCACAGAGGATGCGGAGAAGAACCAAAAGATCATGCAGTGGATCATTGAGGGGGAGAAAGAGATCAGCAGGCACAGGAAAGCCGGCCACGGGTGAGCAGCACCTTCCCATGTGGAGCCTGCTAGGCACTGGTCATGCTCAAGAGTGGGACTACAGGGCCCGGGAGGTAGCTAGGTGGTGCCTCACCTACCTTGAAAGCACGAGGTCCTGAGTTTGATCCCCAGTACAAAAAAAAAAAAAGTGGGACTAGGGGATATTCTTGGCTTCATTGAGAGAAGCATAGGCACATGTTGCATGAGAAGTCAAGCAAGCAGAGGAAAAAGGCTCAGCCCTCACACCTGTTCTTCCAGCCTTGGGGTCAGGGGCTGCTTTGGGGCCAGGCCCACACCGGAGGTACCATCATTCCACCCCAGGCTGTCGACATGGTGGGAGGCGGATATACTTCCTGTCTTAAACATCCTGTGGAGAAATCTCCTGCTGTCCCTGCCTTTTGTCTCTTTCCAGCCACCAGCCAGTTCTGTGGGGGTCTCTAGAGAATTCAGTCCTACTCCATTTGGGTGAGAGGTTGTTCTTAGTTTCTCTGGATTTCTCTCTTGTGAATTTTCACAAAGAGCAGCCTATGTCTCCACCATTCCCCATGCGTGGCAATTTTGGGCAATTTTGGTACTGAAGAGAGAGAACACAGGCAGCTCCTGCCGGGTGCTGCCTTCAGAGCAGGCTGCTTCAGGTGAGGCCCTGTCATGCTCATGGGCTGAGAGAGGTGTCTCTGGGGAGCTGGCAGTGTTTTTCCCAAAAGAGGAGCCTGTAGCCCCAGTCCTTATTCTTGCTGCCTGTCCTGAGCTGCGCCTGCCCGAGGGCCCAAAGCTCCTCCCTGGCTGCAAGGCCCACAACCCTGCTAGACATCCCCTGATGGAGGTCACATCCCCCAAGGGTCAATAGTGAGGGAGACACTGGTAAGAATGTCAAGGAGGAAGTTACTTGATCAGAACTAGGCCAGGTAAGTATTTTTAACTGGTAAGGGAATATACCACTTAGTAAGAGTAGTTATTTCTAAATTATGATATTATAGATTATTTATATTTTTCTTTGTCCTGTCTATGCTAGGTTTTCCACTGTGAACATTTATTATTTGTGGTAGTAGAGATTGAACTCAGGGTTCACACATACTAGGCAAGTGTTCTATCACTGGAGCCCTAAAAAACTTTTTTAAAGCAGTAGAAATGGTATTTTTCAAAAAAGTCTGTATATAATTTGTTTTATCTCGGTAAGGCTGCTAAGAAATATGCAGGAAATGGTTGTGTTTACTGTAGAGGCAGATGCTGTCATACCTTCTCTTACTCCCCAAGGTCATCTGGGGCGAGGAAGCAGCAGGCCCATGAGAACTCCAGGCCCTTGTCCATTGAGCGCCCTGGAGCCGTGCACCCCTGGGTCAGTGCTCAGCTTCGCAACTCTGTCCAGCCTTCTCATCTCTTCATTCAAGACCCCACAATGCCACCCAACCCAGCCCCCAACCCCCTGACCCAGCTGGAGGAAGCCCGCAGGCGTCTGGAGGAAGAAGAGAAGCGAGCCAGCAAGTTGTCTTCCAAGCAGAGGTAGGACAGTGTAGGTGTGAGGTGACTGCAGGACCACACAGAGGGCCCTTGGGAACATGGGCTGAGAACCACCTTAGTAGTCCCACATGGGGCCGATGTCTGGGATGGTGAATGTCCTCACTGTCCTTGGAGTTGTTCATCCCTCTCTTGTCTGGGTCTGTGTGGGCAGCTGTGGGACCCCTATACCTGGGGTCAGTCAGTTACAAAGTCCGATGATGGGCAGCTTCTGGTCACGCAGGCTTGGTGGCCAGCCATCCTAGCTTATTTCCGTCTGTTGGCAGCCAATGGAGGGTGATGAAATACACTACACGGGGTGTAAGACTTACCAGGAAAGATCCCAGCCCCCACCCCTTCCTCTTCTGCCATCCTTGCCCTTTGGGGCCTTCAGGCCAAGCCCTGTGGTTCCCTGGAGGAGGATGTTCTGCCCAGGCACTAGCAGACCTCCTCTTCCAGGTGGCAGCATTTTCTATCCAGACCAGAAAGTGGCTAATCTTACCTTGTTGTCTGGGCCTTGAGGTCAGTCTCATGGACTTCCTGGCTCATCGGAATTTCCAAGTGGACCTGGGTCTCAATGAGGCCTCTGGCTACAGGCCTGGGAGGACAGTCACATAGCGTCCATTGTTTCCGTTGGAAGTTGCTGGCTGCTTTCATGCATCTTGGGTGATCAGAGGTCTGGAGGTCTGACCTACTTCTTGGGGTCTGTGTGGTCCTGGTCAGCACGCTGGTCTCCAGCTGGTAAAGGTCATTATGAACCACACATGAATCTGTACAGGGTTTGGGGCCAGAATGGGTAACGATTAACTGCAATCTAAGGGATGACTTTTTTGCCACCAGCTATCTCCCACCTGCGCTCTCATCCTGCCTGTCCTTTGTAAGAGACTGCCAAGAAGCCGCATGTTTGGCAGGAGACTGTGATCTAGTAGGGTGCAGAGGACTGGAGGGGAAAGGCAAGGCGTCAAGTGGTGGGCAGGGTGCCCTGAGGCAGGGCTCGTGTATGTATGCTCTTCCCATTGGCCCCTATATCCCTTCTCATTGGCCCCTATATCTCCTTGGGGCAGGTGCTGGTCTCTGTTGTGGTCTCAGTGGGTGGTTCTACATCCATGTACGGAACCTGGAGTTATGTTATATCCATCTGGGAAACTGAGGCTTTTTGTCAATAGCTGCAGATTCAAAAGGCAAAGTCCGCCGGGTGTGGTGGCTCACGCCTGTAATCCCAGCACTCGGGAGGCAGAGACAGGCGGATTGCTGAGTTCAAGGCTTGCCTGGGCTACATAGTGAGCTCAGGGCCAACCTGAACTACAAAGTGAGACCCTGTCTCAAAAAAAAAAAAAAAAAAAAGGCAAATATCCTCCAGGCAGGCAGGGTGCTGGATCCCCAGTGTGTGCCCTGATACGGGGTCCATATGGAAAGACGCTGGTGTGCAGCCACCTAGGACAGGCCTCTGTTGTGGCATAGCGTCCCAGAGGTGCAGATAGAGCTGTCGCCACAGCGTCCAGAGCTGATGTCTACATTGTCCCCACCAAGTCCATGCCTGTGAGCTGACTAGGGAGCACATCCTAGCGAAGGGGCACAGACATTCTCCAAGAGGCCCCCTGCAAGGTGAAGAGGTTATCCAACCTAGAGATGGCAGCTTCCAGCACCTAGATCAGCAGTTCTCAAAGAGTGTTCCAAGGAACCCAGATGACAAGTGTGGTACCCTGAACTAAATGGAGTTACCCCAACCAAGGCCTCCCACGGCTTTGGTACCTTGTCTACCTCATAGGGGAGCACTTGGTGGGAGGTCCTGCAGTGCACTGGCTGTGACCTCTCCCCACTGATGTGGGTTGTCCCCTAGGTACGTGCAGGCGGTCATGCAGCGGGGACGTGCCTGTGTCAGGCCAGCGTGCACACCAGTGCTGAGCGTGGTGCCAGCCGTGTCGGACTTGGAGCTCTCCGAGACAGAGTACGTGCTCCTGAGGGTCCCTCAGTGCTGCCTGCCCAGGCTGGCACAAGCCAAGTCTTGTGGTGAAGCAACTCTTCTGGTACATAAGCTCGGACACTCGAGTCTTCTCTCCCGTCTCCACAAGGAGCAAGGGCTGTCCGGCCTGGTAATGGAGGACCAGTGCCCACACAGGGATCAGAGCCTGCCCCTTATTCTGCCTCCAGCCTCCTGAGGTCTCCAGTCTAGTCCTGAGTGGGGTATGGGCTGCAGCCGTGATGGCCTTGCAGTGGCACCAGGGAGCTTGAGGCACCTTTCACTTGCAGTAGTTTGGACGTTTTGATTGCTTAGGGCCAAAAGTGAGGCCACCACCTCCACCTACCATGGCCACATGTGGGTGGTGGATATCGCTGACTGGCCCCTTCTGTGCCTTAGCGATGAGCAAGATGCTTGTGGGACTCCTCATTTGACCCCTGGCTCCCTCCAGAGGGTCTCTCAAGCAGGTGGGCTCTGAGGACGCAGTGCTGGGGGAATTGCCAGGAAGCAGGGCCTGAGCACTTGGTGTGTAAAGTAGACAGTGTTGGTGGCCCACTGGGCCTGGGCCAAAAGAGAGGAGCCCCTGTGTACCCTTCCTGCCCTGAGGGTAATTCTGAAAGCTTGTGACGTACCCAGCTGGTGGGAGCCTGGTTCCTGGGTGGCTCCTGTGGTAGCTGGAGGACATGGAGTACAGAAGGATACTGCCAGTCACCTGACACCAAGAGGCCATCAGCCCACAGGATGGACCCTCTCAGCCTGGGAATGAGGCAGCGCCGGCCTCACTCTGCTCTGGGGTTCCAGCTGGCTGTGGCCTATGGTCCGTTCACACAGAGCCTTGTGCATAATCCTTGTTCTCCAGTGCCTACCTTTCACATCTTAGAAGGTTTAGGGTAAGGGCAGGTGGACCACCTTGCTTCTGGAGGTGGGGCTGCATGGGACAGCAGTTTGGCCTGATGATCTTGAGAAGCTATGTGCCCACTTCACACAATCAGGTGGGGAGTGCCCCTGACCACCAAACCTGGGTACCTAAAGTATGTATCCCAGGGAGCCAGCCAGCCAACCACATGACACAGAGCATGATGGGACCTGTGGACTTCTGGGTTTGGGGGGTTTTTTGGACAAGGTCTCACTATGTAGTTCAGGGTGTCCTCCAATTCACTGTGCGGCCCAGGCTGGTCTTTAACTTGAGATTCTTCTGCCTTAGCCTCCCAAGTGATGGGATTACAGGTGTGTGCTTAGCACACCTTGCTGGACCTTTGGTTTGCCATGACAGGTGTCACCCTGTAGTGCCCTGTCCTCTGTGGGTACCCTGAGGCCTGAGGGCCACCCTTGAGATCTTGGCCTGACCTCCTCCTCCCTATCACTGCTATCTCTGCCCAGGACAAAACCACAGAGGAAGATGGGTGGTGGGAGTGCCCAGCCATGTGACAGCATCGTGGTAGCCTACTACTTCTGTGGAGAGCCCATCCCCTACCGGACCCTGGTGAGAGGCCGTGCAGTCACCCTGGGCCAGTTCAAGGAGCTGCTGACCAAGAAAGGCAGCTACAGGTAAGAGGGGGCTGGGAGGCACCGTGCTGGCTATGTGACAGGGAACCATTTCTTGCCCTGTTAGTCCTTATGTGAACCTGGACACCTATCCACATTGGGCATGTGGGGACCGGGCGATGTCAGGGCCCCCATTTTAAAAGCTGGGTAACCGAGGTGGATCTATGTGCATGGTGGCTTGATGTGACAACAGACGCCCGGCCTTCCCCACTGCCACTGGAGCCTTGCAAGAGAGACAGCAGATGGTCTGAACAGGGCCAAGATGCTGGCGGTCAGCCCAGCCCATGGCAAATAGGTCTTCTGTCAACTGACTGGCTGTGCAAATGTCCTGCGACTGCACTGGCTGAGTCAGTGCTCCCCTGTAGCCACCACTCCTCCTTTGTAGCACCTGAGAACCCAGGGGTTTTCTTTTTCTTTGAGAAAGGGTCTTGCTATATAATTCAGGCTGGACTTGAGTTCACTATGTAACCCAGGGTGGCCTCGAACTCAGCAGTCTTCCTGCCTCAGCCTCCCTCCTGAGTGCTGGGATTATAGGCATGAGCCACCATGCCACTTCCCAGTGGGGCACTTCCCAGTGGTCTGTGGTGACAGCCCGAGGTGGGACTAGCAAACAGACACTAAGTAAGGCTGAGCTCCTGGCCCTGGGAAAGCCATGCACACATTGGGCACTGGCCCCAGGCATGAGCGGGTGTCCCTGAGTACAAGGAAAGGGGTGGCTGTCCTCATTGCGTGACCCTCTGGGGCTCCTCTTTGTCCCCAGATACTACTTCAAGAAAGTGAGTGATGAATTTGACTGTGGAGTGGTGTTTGAGGAAGTGAGAGAAGACGAAGCTGTGCTGCCTGTTTTCGAGGAGAAGATCATTGGCAAGGTGGAGAAGGTGGACTGAGCGGCAGGTGGCTGCACCCAGGACACATACTGCAGCGCACAGCAGTGTCAGCCCACAATGACCCTGTACCCAGAAGCCTCCTGTGTGGGGGTGGCGCGGGCTGCACAGCTGCTCGTGCTGTGCGTGGTCACATGGATCCTGGGAAGGCCCTGGTGTGGCCTCTGCCTGTGTCTGGGTGGGTGGATCCCTCTGCTGGTCTCACGAGCTTCTGTCTTGTGAGAGCTCCCTACCCCCCACCCCAGCAGTACTTGGAAATCTTGGAGCAGGCAGCTGGCCCAAAGCCCCTACTGTGGGCCTTGCATGCTGTGGGATTCACATGCTGTGGTACTTACCCACTGTACCCAGTCAGGCCCAGACCCGGGTGCAGGGGGCCCTGCAGGGACCTCTGTAAATTGTACATGTCACCGAGTGCCTTCAACGCAGCTCATCTCTTGCCTGCCACTGTGTGAAGCCGGCAGCCACAAAGCCTCGGCCCCTCCTTCACCTATCTCTAGCCGCCAGCTCAATGGGCCGGGTCCCTGCTTTCTAAGGGCCCATGTAAATATGTACATTTCTCAGGCCAGGGCCAGCAGGGGGCTGCCTGAAGCCCATTTTTCATGCCATGACTTGTACAATTATCTTTTCAAAGGTACTTGGATAACAAGAAATAAAACAGTTTTGAACTTGCCTAGGCTGTAGAATGCACCTGTCTGCAGCCAGTGGGGCCTGGCTGGTGGGTGTGGGGTGTCCTGTGGGCAATGGCTGGCAGAGAGGGCAGTCAATGGCACTTCCAAGGCCGCTTTCCTGCCCACCTGGGTGCCAGTCAGACTTGAGCCAGTAGCTCCCCTGGTAGGAGAGGTAAGCAAGAAGGAATAGTTCCAGGTGGCTGAGACAAGGCCAGGGTCCAGCCTTGCTCAGGAACCACACAGAGTCTAGGACCAACTTCTCTTTATTCACAGCATATAGCTTCCTCCAATGCCCTGAGACACTCCAGAGAGATGCTTCAGGGCAGCTACAGCTCCTCCTTGTGCCCCAGAGTGGAATTGGCTGGTGGCTCCTAGAAAGGTCAGAGGCTCAGCTCAGGGCTCTGTCCCAGCTCATCTGACCTGAGGTCCTGTCCTGGGACCTACCAAGTTAGGAGTCTCAGGCTTTTCCGTGGGCTCTTCCACAGGCAGCTCGCCCCCAGCATCCAGGAACTTGGAGAAAGTCTCTAGATCCCTGGCACTGTTGTATTCAATCACCTGAGTAGGAATAGGAAGGCCAACGGGCTCATCAATCCCCAGGCCAAAGCCTACCAGTACCCAGGAGGGTTCCTGGGAGGGCCTCACCTTCCGGCCTGGCCCTGCGGGGAAGTACTTAAGGGTGGGGAAGCCGTGCACTGCGAAGGCCTCCAGCTCATTGGCTGTGGCATCCAGCTCAGCAATGATGATGTCCTCATGGTCTCTGTACTTCTCAGCCAGTGCCTCCCAGGCTGGGGCCATCTCCTTGCAGTGGCTGCACCACGGGGCATCTAGGGTGGTGTCAGGCTTGGCCAGCCACCTCCTCCCCACCCTCCCCACTACCCTCTGCCCTCAGCACTCACAGAACTTCACAAACACATTCTTGGTTTCATCAAAAGCCACCTGCTCAAAATTCTTGCCCACGAGAATCTTAACAGGCCGCCGGTCCCAGTCAGGGGGTACCTCCTGACTCAGCAAATAGGGCTGGGGGAAGGCAGGCTTCGCTAGAGGCTCTGCGGGGCCAGGCTCTTGGAGCAAACCACGCCCCTCCCTCCCTCCCCTGTCCCTGGGCAGACCAGCAAGCAGCAGACCTTGACTTCACCACTGAAGACCAAGTGGCAGAAGGCAGCCACAGAAGCTGCAGTGACAGGCCCCTCGCTTGTGGGTGCATACTTCTTGGTGGTCTCAATGTTGACCAGGCGTATTGTGGGAGCCTCCTCTGCCTTGAGACCAAAGTACTGAAGCACGTGGTCATTGCCCGCCGCAACATCCACTACCACAAACAGAACCTGCCAGGAGAGAGTCCATGCTGTGTGCCCTGCTGCCCAGTGGCCCCTCCCTCCTGGTCCGCCTACCTGCCCCCGAAAAGGGGGAGCCGCCTCCTTAAAGCTGGCCAGCAGGTCCCGGTGTGGGACCAGCGTCTGGTTCACAAACAGCAGTAGGTGGTGGAGTATGCGGGCAGCATAGATCTTCGGGGATGTCTGCAGGGTGGGGGTTTGTGACTCCCAATCCCTGCCCACTACCACTGCAGGAGCTCTGACTCCCATGGACCCTTCCCACTAGCCCCATCTGTACTTGCAGCTAAACTTACCTGCTGGTTGAACTCTGTGACTAGGTGCATGCTGTGTGTGACCAAGAAGCGGGATAGATCCCCCAGATGCAGGCCAGTCTCCTCATCCACTGGGAAGTCAGCCCGCCCTTCATCAAACTGGATGCTGGGAGGATCAGCAAGAGCCACAGCCCTGACCCCAGCCTTCCCCTCAGCCTTGACCAACCTTCTTGAACAGGACCACAGTGTCCTTGGTGAGGCCAAACTTCTGAAAGAGCTGTGGTCGGTCAGTGAGGCCAAAGGTCATGTCTAAGGCATCCCGGGCCAGGGCCAGGAAGGTAGCCACATCTTCATCCTGAAGGTCCTGTGGGCCTGGCCCTGTGAGGTGGGTGGGTCCCACCAGTACTACTCCAAGGCCCAGCCCCCACACTCCAGCTTACCTGGAAGAAGCCAATGACTACCACGTCCCGAGCATCCATTAGTGCCTGGGTGCCCTCCTCATCCTTGAGGTGTGTGGCACTGGGCCCCACCCGCCGCCTCAGCCACTCAGCAATACCCTCAGCCTCCTGTGGTCCTGTGGAGAGTCCCCTTAGCCTCTGTCCAATTCCTCTCCACTATGCCCGACCCCAGGCTGCACTGGGCCCACACACACCTGTGTACTCCTCAGGATGTGTGCGGTTCCCATCTTGGAAGAACTTGAGCGTGGGGTACTCTGTCACACCAAACTCTTTCATCAGTTCCGGATCTGCAGGCCCATCTACCTTGGCCAGTGTAACTGGGGTCGACTCAGCTGCCAGCAGAGTAGCTGCTTTGCTGTACTCAGGGGCCAGCGCCTGGCAGTGCCCACACCACGGGGCATCTGGAGGATGAGGCCATGAGTGCGCCAGGCTTCAAGGGCCCCAGCCACACCTTTCCCCCCAGGCCCGGTGAAGAGCAAGCCTATCCTGCTCATATCTTCCTTCAGGGACCACCCAGAGTCTTGGCCATGACTGAGTCTGCGCACAGGGACGGGAGGCCCTCAACTTGGAGCACAAGGGACAAAAGGTTTGGGAGAGGTTGAGGGGCATCCTATCCAGACCTACTGTACTACATATGGTTACCTGTAAGGTCTGCCAGCCAGGAGCATCTGACATTTGTATAATATTGTAAAATGGTCAGAGAGCCAGGTGTGGTGGTGCACACACCTATAATCCCAGCATTCTGAGAGGCTGAATCAAAAAGATTGCAGGTGAAAGACCAGCCTGAGCAATTTAGCCACTTAAGTCTCAAAAGAGGGCTAGGAGGGCTAGGGATGTACCTCGGCGGCACCGTGCCTGCCTAGCAAGCACAAAGTCCTGAGTTTGATTCCCAGTACCAGGAAAAAAGAAAGGGGGCCTAGGAGCATAGCTCACTGTGAAGGTCCTGAGTTCAATCCTCATTACTGAAAAACAAAGCAAAAGTGAGAAGTCACACACCCCAAGAACCTACGTAGCCACACAGCCTGGACGCTGTGCCTTTGCGCAATGTGCAGAAAGACCAGACCAGCAGCAGCATGGAAATGTAGCCCCCAAGAAAATGATATCAGCATGCAGCCTCAGCTGGGGGGTTGGGTTTTCTCATATCTCTAAGGACACCCTACATGACTACTACCCCTGCCTAGACTTGGCCCCCTAACCTGGCTCTGCCCAGGCCTTTCTGTCCCAGGTCCCTGAGGGGGCAGGAGGCAGAGCATTACGGGGCTCAAGCTCCAGAGGACCCTGTGGTCCCCCGCACCCATGTCCCGACACTCACAGAACTCTACCAGCAGGGCCGGGTGTTCCTGCAGTGCCCGACTCAGGGTGTGGCCATTCAGCACCAAAACCCCGTCCTCTTTGGAAACTTTCTCCCCAGGGGGTTCCTCTGGGAGATCCTCCAGGGGGCTCTGTGGATCCTGTCCCTGACCCCATGGGCCTGAGATCCCCAGAAGGAGCAGCAGCAGCACAGTCAGCAACTGGCTGTTCATGGCGGTGCTGGGCCCCAAAGGCTGGGTCAGATAAAGGGACCAAGGACCAAGCAGTAACTGCCACGTGGCACCCTGGCCTCTCTCAGGGAAGATAATGCTGACAGGCACCCCCTGGAGGGAGGAAGAGGCAGAAAAAGGCAACACGGAGGGCAGCAAGGCAGGGCGACCTTTAATGGGAGTGAGGGCACAGAACCAGATGGGGGGACTTGGGGGGGGGTCACTGACCAGCGGGCTGGGGAATGTGTGGGGACCCCGTGCAGCAGCTGACAGGTGGGGACAAGATCCCCAAGTG
Organism: Thryonomys swinderianus; assembly: GCA_004025085.1. Lineage (NCBI taxonomy): Eukaryota > Metazoa > Chordata > Mammalia > Rodentia > Thryonomyidae > Thryonomys > Thryonomys swinderianus. The sequence continues at coordinate 13,020 of PVIC010014038.1, forward strand.
GGGTCAGTCCTTCCAGTCCTGGCAGATGTGGAGGCCCCACTCCCAGAACAGGTGGTTGGTCCTGTCGTCGTCGGTGAAGAGGGACCTGACGACATAAGGGCCCCGCACCAGCATGCCCCTCGGTGCCTCTTCCACCGGCGTCACAAACTCGTACTCCTGGGCTCTGGGGCCATAACTGCCCACCATGTAGACGGCCTTGTCCACTGGGGGAGGGAAGGGTGTCAGGGGCTGCCCCCTGCCTGCCATCCCCCCGTCCCCCAGGCTGACCCCACACTGCCCTCACCACGCAGGCCCCGACGGTAGGTGTGGTGCAGACACTTGAGGCCACTGACAATCTCCTTGTTGACCTGAGGAACGGAGGCTGTTAAGGGGCTGTGACTGGCTGCTTCACCTACCCCCATCGCAGCTGTGCTTACCTTGAAGGTAACTTTCACCTGGTAGTCAACACCCTCCTTCAGGACAAACACCTGGTTTTTCAGTTCAGCCAGATCCCCTGGTAGGGAAACAGCAGGTGTGGTCTGAATTCTGTATGGGCTGAGACCCTGCCCAGCAGCCCCACCCGAGGAGTGGTGCTCATGAGCGCCACAGGCAGAGGAGTCCTAAGAACTCCACTCCAAAGACGGCGTGTAGGCTGCAGAGGAGAGCTACCTGTGAGGTCCATGGCGATGGGCCCTGGAGCCTGCTCGGACATCAGTGTCAGCCTGGTCACCTGCACGTTGGGCAGGCTTGGGTCTAAGGAGAAATCGTGTCCACAGGATGCCCTGCCTGGCCTCCCCAGCCTGCCCCTTCCCTCCACCTGCTCTCTCCCTCTAGGCCCAGGCCCAGCCCGTACCCACAAGAGGTGGCAGGGGCCCCAGCAGTGCCTGCTTGTACTTAGCCAGGCTTTCATCCTCTGGGTCCAGCCGTTGAATCTCCAACATGCTCTTCTTCCCTGGTGCCTGGTATTCAGGCACATCCTCGTCCAAGACCTCGTCCAGTGCCGCGGGCCCACCCTCCTTGTCAGCCAGGAGGACTGGCAGTTGGGAAAGGTCCATGAGCAGTCGCCACCAGCAGACTGTGGCGTTCCAGTGCCAAACTGGAGACTTCTCATCTCCCCAGTTGTGCCCACCACTGCCCCAAGGAACTAAAAGGAAGTCAAGTGGGGTTGAAGGAGAAGGAGGGCAGGGAAGGCAGGAGGGCCTCTTCTGGAGGGACCTGGCAGCTGGCAGGGGTACCCGAGAGACCCACCCAAGTGGCATCCTTGGAGGTACCAGCTGTCCACCCAGGCCCCTCCCTGACTCTGAAGTCAAAGGTGCAGAAATGAAGGCTCTTAGTGGGGGTCAGCCCAAGGGCTGGGGATTACTGCTATATAGTGGTGTCTCAGGCCCCTTCCACGAGCCCCTAGGCTATGCTCCCTGCTCGCGGGGCTCCAGCCTTTCGGACAGATCTGACCATGGGGCAGAACCCCCTTCCTCCCTGGCTTTACCCGAGCACCGCGTGCTCCTCCACTCTTGGCTGCCTTTCCTGTGAGGGTCGTGCCTGAACGGAGACCCCCACCCCGTCAGAGCCAGCTGGGATCCTTTCCTAGAGGTCCCCGCGCGCCCCCTAAGTTGCGGCGGGGGAGGGCCGCCCCGCCCGCGCCCCCCGCAGCCCCCGCCCACGTGGCCGCCGCCCGCCGCTCACCTCGGGCGCACAGCGCCAGCCGGAGCAGTTCCAGCAGCTGCGCCCCTAGCTCGCACGCGTCCAGGCCCAGCATGGTGGCCGTGGGCCGCCGCGGAGCCGCCGCCCGGCTCGGCTCAGCCCCGGCGCGACTGCGGTGAGCTCATCCCGGCCGGGAGCGCCCCCCGCGCCCAGCGCCGCGCCCGCGCCGCGCGCCCCCAGCCGCTCCGCGGACCCCGCGCAGCCCGCAGAGACGCGCGTGTCGCCCGCACGGCGCCGGCACCCGGCCTTCCCCGCCCCGCCCCGCCCCGCAGCGCCCGCGCGAGCTGGGTCCCGGGGGCCTCCGGGCGGGGCGGTGGTGCCGCGGCGCCTGGAGGAGCAGGTGCGGCTTTCTGCCTGCGTCCCCGGGCTCTCATTATTAGCGGGCAGCGCAGGCCACACCTGGACTCCAGCAGCCCTCTGCCGCGCTCAGGCTGCCTGGGCAGAGGGGACTCCTGAGGACAGCCAGTCTTGGGCGGGGTTCTGTCATAAACATCTAGGGAGCGTAGTGGGCTGTGGGTTCACCTGAAGGGACACACAGGGATCCCCCAGTGCTTACTAATGGCCCGGGGGTGGGGGTGGTGCCACCAAAGGCCAGGAACCCAGGCGATTGCCAAGATCCCTGCCCTTGGGGAGAGAAGGACAGCGAAGAAAACAGAAGCAGGGAGGCTTCTTGACCTTAACACACCCTGAGTGTCAGGATGGGGGTGGGGTGGAAGAGGGCATGGGTTAAGATAGAGACTGGGCTGAGTAGCGCCGTTGGCTGTGGTCTGACCAAAGCCCTGGATCTAAGTAAAGGGGTGGCCTCAGAATAGCCTGAGCCTCCTTCTTCTTTAGACACCCCTGCCCTTACCCCATTTCTGGGGCCATCCAGTAGCCAGACACACCTTTTCCAAAGAACCCCTGTGTCTGAGCAGGAAGCCAGTCCCAGTGCTGGGTTGCTGGGCGCTTGAGCTGGGAGCCTTACCTGCCCACAACCTTTCCAAAGTAGGATCCTACAAGGGACCCCAGGCCACCCTGGAGATCCACCCTTATTGTCCTTTCCTTGCAGGGAATGGAGATGTTACAGAGGCTACATCGCACTCATCCAGAGAGGGAAGCCAGCCCCTGGAGACCAGATTCCTATGTGGGGTCATGTGACCTTGCCTAGGGCAGTAGCCCCCTCCTAACCCCACTGCCCCAGCCCATCCTGGACACTTGGCCAGCAGCAAGAATGAACTATAACAACCATGTTTGGAGGCTTCTGCCTAAGGCCAACCCCCTCTGTTTGGTGCTCAGCCCCCCTGAACGGGAAACAGGAGGAGAAACAGATTCGTTCACATCTCTTATAAGTGATCCCTGAACATCCTGCACAGCTCAGGGCCTCTGTGGGGAGGGAGACTGTTGGAGGAGGGAGTGAAAGAGCCTGGAATGGGGTCCCTGAGCCAAGGGGCTGTTGGGCAACCCTGGGAGGATCTCAGTCTGATCTCCAGCTGGCCTACCTGGCCCTGTGCAATGGGGGGGAGGGCTCAGGAGCCACTATCTCTTCAGCCTGAGACCCTGCAAGGACAGCAGAAAATGGGAGATGTCCCAGGTCACCCAATGTCACACTCCAAACAAATGTAGGGCTGACACAATTCTGAGCGCCCAGCACACTTGCTCAGCCCCCAAAGCTGGGGTACCTACCAGCATCTCCCCAGTCTGTTACCCCAGCGGCACCCACAGGCCATTCCTGGCACTATGAATTCACAGGAACCCGCTCCTGGAATCCCACAGCCCCAGCTGCGGACGTCCTTGCATGTCCTGCAGGTCGTAGGCCCCGAACCATACTGCCCGGGAGGACCCTTTCGGTGTGCCCCCCATCCTCCGCCAGGACCCTCCATCTCCAAATTATTTATTCGCCCCCACTCTGTCTTGGCCGGGTCCTGCCTGGCTCTGTACCCGCCATTCTCGTGTGGCTGGTCCGGTGGCCAACTAGGCCGCTGCCAGGAGGGTTAAGGCGCGGCGGGGCGGGGCGGGGGCGGGGCCGCTCGGACATCTGCGCCATGGCCGCGGCCGCCGGTCCCCGGACCCCCGGAGGGCGCCCGCGAGTGCAGAGCCCGCACCTGACCAAGGTGGGAGGGGGGGTCCCCTGCCTCGGGTACCCGAGAGGGTCTGGGAGCGAGCCGTGACCTTGGGGACAGCCCTGGGCTCGGCCTCGCCCTCCCCTATCCCGCGCGCGCAGATTTCGAGAATCCAGGTCTCAGGCGCTGGCCCGGTGGCCCCTGACGGCCTCCTCCGGCCAGATGGAGCGGGTGGTCGTGAGCATGCAGGACCCCGACCAGGGCGTGCGGGTGCGGAGCCAGCGGCTGCTGATCACCGTCATTCCTCACGCGGTGACTGGTGAGGGGCGGTGGGCTGGGGTGGGGGCAGGGGCGGGGCCTCTGCCCACCCGGACACAGCTTCTCCCGCGCAGGCGGCGACATCGTAGAGTGGCTGATCCAGAAGTTCTGCATCTCGGAGGAGGGTGAGGGGCGGCCGACTTGGGAGCTGGGGGTAGGGGCTTGACCCGGCCAGGCTCTCATTTCCCCCGCCCGCCCGCAGAGGCCCTGCATCTGGGTGGCCTCCTGGCGAGGCACGGCTACATATACCCGCTGCGTGAGCCCCACAGCCTTGTGCTCAGGCCCGATGAGACACCCTACAGGTTCCAGGTCAGGCTCTGTGGGGATCGGGACCCCTCTCCCAGGCAGCTGGTGGGACTAGGATGGGCGGAGCTTTCTGGGTAGATCAGATTTGGACTGTCCCTCCCCACAAGTCCTGGACTCGAAAGACCAATTTGAGGAGAGGGAGCTTCAGTTTTCTGGGGCACAGCAGGACCCCTCCAAAAGGTCAGTGTCTGCAAAGATATTGTAGCCTCCCAGTGGTCCTCAAACCGCCCCCCCCCGGAAGAAGAGGCTTTCTCCGCTGGCCTTGAAGACAGGATCCTGTACCACAACTTGTACTCAATGTAATGAAACCCCCCTCCCCCCCCTTCCTGACCACATCAGAGCCCAAGGCCACCCAAATTCCAACTGTGGCCGAATCCTAGGTTTGGCCAGGCCCCCACCTAACCCCACCCTGAGGGGACATAGCCTAGGGGCTCCAGTGGTGCCAGTTCACCTCAGTTTCAGGTGGAGAGAATGGGCAGTGGTCAGCTGTGCTGAGGGAGGCTGACCCCTGCCATTCCAATCTCCTTGGAGGGAGCTATGTGTAGGGTGGTACCTGTTTGGGATACCTGGGGTAGGGAAGGCCCTGGAGGGCCCACATCGCCTTCTTTCTGCACCACACCAGACACCATACTTTTGGACCAGCACTCTGTGGCCAGCTGCAGAGCTGGACTATGGTGAGTGGGGTGTTGGACTAGCCTTTGACGAAGCTCCTAGGTCTGGTGACCTTAGGGTCATAGCCACTGGGTAGGGGCAAAGCTTACCCCTCTGCAGCTTGTTCTCTGCCTCTCTAGCCATCTACCTGACCAAGAAGAACATCCGGAAGCAGGGAGCCCTGGTGGACCACGAGAAGGTGAGACTCCCCAAGGTGTTGTGGCCAGAGAAAGCTGGAGCCCCACAGTGTGCCAAGAACATTAAGCCACACATACCACTCACACCTGCCATCTCACTGGAGAGGTAGGGTCCTTGTTCCGAAGCTGGGTACTCAAAGGGGCCACCCATGACTTCATGTCCGCAGGAACACTATGACCAGCTGCACAAGAAGATCAACCACACGTGGGACCTGGTGGTGATGCAAGCCCGAGAGCAGCTGCGGTGAGCACGCTCCCTGCACTAGGCAGAAAGCTCTGGGAGGCCCGTGGTATCCGGCACCCTGGGGTTGTGGGCAGCGCATGTGGGCTCATTCCAGGCTGTGGCCTAAGCTGGGAGAGGTGCTGTGGTGAGCTCTGTCCCCCACCATTGCCTACTCCTTCAGGGCAGCTAAGCAGCGCAGGAAAGGGGACAGGCTGGTCATTGCATGCCAGGAGCAGACGTACTGGCTGGTGAACAGACCCCCGGTAAGGCCCTTGTGGGATAGGTTGGTGAGGTCCCCTGTCAGCCGCAGGGATCAGCTAGCTTCCCTGAAAATCTCTTCTCAGAACGTCTCATTTGAGCCTGTAGAAAGGACATGCCATTCAGGACCCTGGTGTGTGATGGGAGGTCTCAGTTTTGTGACTTAGTTGAGAACTCAGGGGGCTGCCTACACCCCCAGGTCTCAGGAACAGTTAGCTTCCCTCTGGGAAGTCAGTTTGGATACTGAGGGCCCTTGGAGGAGGCAAGGAGGGGCTGGGCTCAGCTGCAGGCCTGGGCTTCAGACGTTTCACCTGGGACTAGGGGCGTGAGATCTTCCTACTCTCTGGGACGCCATTTGGTGGATGGGAGCAAGTAGAGGGGGCCCAGGGCCAGAACTGAGTTTCTCTGAAGGTCAGTGTCATGTCAAAGGCCAAAGGGATTCAGCACTGGGTCTTGGAGGTGCAGGCTCACTGCCCGTTCCCCTGTTCTCCCATCTGCAGCCTGGGGCTCCTAATATTCTGGAGCAAGGTCCAGGGAGGGGCTCCTGCACGGCCCACGCAGTGCAGATGGTGAGTGTTCTCATTACTCCTGGCCTGTGCCTGCCCCCAGCTTGTCCATATCTGCCCTCACCCATTCCAAGCACTGAGGGACTTTAAGCCTGCCGCCCAGCTGTCTGTCCACCCAAATAGACCTGGTTCTGACCACAGCCCCTACACCCCTACTCCAGGCCTCTGGTTAACACCCATTCTTTTTTTTCCCTCCCACTCGCTGGCCTGGCTGATGTAAGTGGAGTGGCCCTGGGAGAGGGAGGGGCCTCTTCCCTCAGGCCAGGACAGTAACAGGGTCCACAGGGATGTAGAGGGGTGACAAGCAGGGCTATGCTGGGGGACCTGGACTACAGCCACTTCTCTGTGGTGGCCTCCCAACAGAGGAAGCAGGACCCGGACAGACACATGTGAGCAGATTCATGTTGTATCTCACTTCTTGAGAATTTTAGCAACCCTAACTTTTCTATATATCAAGGCAGTCAAAGAGAAGTGAGAGGAAATTAGAAATCAGAAATGTCCTCCATCCCCACTGCCGTGCCCACTGTTGCTTGTGGAGGACCAGGAGTCTGGGTCAGCCAGTCCTGGGCTTGCCTACTGCTGCAGCCGTGAGGTATACCTGGAGGGACCACGGGGTTCTGAGTTAAACCAGGATTCCCCAGTGTGATCCTTTAATGGGATTTCTACTAATGTATGTTGTTTTAGAAAAAGAAAAAAAAAGCTGACAGCTGGGTGTCGTGGTACACTCCTGTAATCACAAAGCTCTAGGAGAGTGAGGCAGGAGAATAGCAAATTCTAGACCTGCCTGGACAACTTAGCAGTTTATTGAGAATTTGCCTAAAAAAAAAAAGCTGGAGCTGTAGATCAGTCCAAAGGCCCACTGTTCAATCCCCAGTACACTAAATAAATACATATATGTATATTTGAAAATATGACTGATTAATCATAATTGGGGAACTTCAGAGTAACTTGGATAACCTGTGGGTTTGGCTGAACTTCCTGGAAATCTCCAGACTAAGGCCCCGAAGTCTCCTAGGGTTTAGGGTTAGGAGGAAGCACCTCTGAAGGTTGAGGTGGAGGCCCAAGCTGATCCATGCCTTGTCCTGGGTTTGGGGATGAGTCCAGCAAGTGTTAAGAGATTTCTGATCCCTGAAGAAAACCTACCTTGTAACTGCCCTATCTGTTTCCTTCCAGATCCAGAACTCAGACTTCTATAAGCAAGAGGTAGGTCCTGGGTGTGTGTGTTGGGCAATCTGGCCCCAGTGCAGGTCCCTACTCACACCTCTGGCTCCTTAGATTGAGTTCTTCAGGAAGGCACTGGGCAGGACCCGAGTAAAATCCTCCGTCTGCCTCGAGGCGTGAGTTAAGGGGTTGGTGGCAGGAGACCCCAAACCCCAAGCCTTTGCAGAGCTGCCTTGTTCCTGAGGCCCCCTTTCTGCTTCGGCCCTGGCCCCCAGGTACCTAAAGTTCAGCAGCCAGCATACCCTGCATGACCCCATCATGTCAGGGTGCCTGCCCAGCAACCCCTGGATCACCGATGATGTCACCTACTGGGCCATGAATGCACCCATGTGAGTCTAGGGTGCAAGGGGACCGAGGTGCGGTTCTGGTCTGGGGCTGGCAGTAGGGCACCATTGCGAGTTCCCACTGTTCCTCCAGTGTGGCTGTCCCCACAAAGCTCCGCGTGGAACGATGGGGCTTCAGCTTCCAGGAGCTTCTGGATGACCCTGTGGGCCGGGCCCACTTCATGGACTTCCTCCAGAAGGAGTTCAGTGGTGAGAAGCCCCTGAGTCCTGTGCCAGAGCCCTGCGGTCTTGCTCAGGATCTCTTCCGCTGCAGCCTGTCGGGACACCCAACTGGCTGCTGTTCAGGGTGGGCCACTAACTCGGTGCTGGCCCCCAGCGGAAAATCTCAGCTTCTGGGAGGCGTGTGAGGAGCTGCGCTTCGGTGGGCAAGCCCAGGTCCCTGACCTGGTGGATGCCGTGTACCAGTGAGTGGCGACTGGGCACCGGGCAGCCATCAGATCATTGGGGAGGCCTCCCCAGCCTGGACCCATCTTGTGCTCTTTCCACCTCAGGCAGTTCCTGGCCCCTGGTGCAGCCCGCTGGGTCAACATTGACAGCCGGACAATGGAGCGGACCCTGGAGGGGTTACGCCACCCCCATCACTATGTGTTGGATGATGCACAGCTACACATCTACATGCTCATGAAGAAGGTGGGCTCTGCCAGCCTCGGTACCCCTTTAGAGCCCACAGAGTCATCTTCAGTGTTTTATCTATTTGGTTTTTGTCAGGAGTTCTGAGGTTTTGCCTGCTGTGCTCCACTGCAGCCTGTGGCACCCAGTGCCTAGACTCACTGGCCTGCACATGTGATGTCCCAGTCCCACCCTTCCTTTTGTCTGCCAGCTGGAACATGTCCTGCCACATTGCCCTTGTCCATTCTGGCTTGTGCATGGTATATATAGCACAGGAGAATCAGTGCTTAGTCCTTTCCTTTATCACTTTTTTTTTTGAGACAGGGTCTTGCTTTATAGTTCAGGCTGGCCCTGAGCTCACTATGGAGCCCAGGCAAGCCGCTGCGAACTCAGCAATCCTCCTGTCTCTGCCTCCTGAGTGCTGGGATTACAGGCATGAGCCACCACGTCCGGCACTGTGGTATGTGGTATTGATTGCTGGTGGGCGTGAGTCACCACGCCCAGCATTGTATGTGGTTACTGGGATCGAACTCAGGGCCTTGCGCTTGTGAGGCAGGTGCTGGAACCAGAGCTAAATCTCCGGCTCTCCTTTATCACTTTTAAAAATAATGAGTTATGGACCAGGGATTTAGCTCAGTGGCACTGTGCCAGCCTCACAAGCACAAAGTCTTGAGTTCAGCTTGGGCTACACAATGAGTTCAAGGGCAGCCTAAACTCTTAAGCCATGGTCACATTTGCTGTGTCCCAACAGTGTTTGTTGGTCTGCTCTCTGGGGTGATGCCCTATCCACTTGCCCACATCTGGACTTTGCCCCTACAGAGGGAGCCCTGGCCTAGGGGTAGTTAGAAGCCCTTAACCTGTGTACCACAGGCACTTGCTGTTACCAGGGTATCACTGTTCCAGGTCTTGCAGGGGACATGGCTAAGAAATATGCATGTTTAAATAAGACCCTAGGAATGGACGCCAATAGGTAGTTGAGTTGACCGAGGTTACAGTTTCTCTTAACCTCTCTGACCCTGGAGCTGTGTTTCTTCCTCCTCACACCTAGCTGAGAGTCCTGGTTCCGTCCTTGCTTTTCCTTACCTGTCAGCAATCGCCAACACAATGTGATCACTGAGGACTGTCTTTTCTTTTTGACTCATTTTATATATATCCAACTGGAGACTTACCTTGAGAGCTCTGAGGTGTGATTGGGGTGACACCACAGGGTCTCGCTTTGTAGTTCAGGCTCCCTTGAGCTCACTATGTAGCCCAGGCTACCCTTGAACTCACAGCAATCCTCCTGCCTCTGCTTCCTGAGTGCCAAGATTAGAGTTGTGAGCCACTATGCCTGGCACTATGGTGTGTGGTACTGGGGATCAAACTTGGAAATTTGCACTTGCGAGGCAGATGCTGGGACCACTGAGCTAAATCCCCGGCACTGGACACATACTTTTATTCTATTTTCCTTTCTAGGAAATTACTTATTTATTTTTATTTTGTTTTGCTTTTGAGACAGGGTCTCGCTTTGTAGTTCAGGCTGGCCCTGAGCTCACTATGGTGCCCAGGCAAGCCGCCGCAAACTCAGCAATCCTCCTGTCTCTGCCTCCCAAATGCTGGGATTATAGGCATGAGCCACCACACCTGGCACGGTGCTATGTGGTATTGATTTTGGTGGGCGTGAGTCTCCACGCCCAGCATTGTATGTGGTTACTGGAGTTCCAACTCAGGACCTTGCGCTTGTGAGGCAGGCGCCGGAACCACTGAGCTAACCTTCCGGCCCAGGAAATTACTTATTTAAGTCTAGGAATTATTTATTTAAATATAAACTCTATAGGGTTTCCAAATATATAGTGCAAGACACATGGAAATACATCTAGTTTATATGCTGGCCCTTCCAGTGTATCCCCCTTCTCACTAACCATTAACTGTTTGAAATGATTCTTCTTTTAAAATAAAGATAAACAGTGGGGCCAGAGATTTAGCTTAGTGGTTCTGGTGCCTGCCTAGCAAGCGCAAGGTCCTGAGTTTGATCCCAGTAACCACATACAACAATACCAGGTGTGGTGACTCAGCCCACCAGCAAGCAGTACCATATACCACAGTGCTGGGTGTGGTGGCTCACGCCTGTAATCCCAGCACTCAGGAGGCAGAGGCAGGAGGATTGCTGGGTTTGAGGCTTGCCTGGGCTGCATAGTGAGCTGAGGGCCAACTACAAAGCGAGACCCTGTCTCAAAAAAAAAAAAAAAAAAAAAAAAGATGAGCAGTGATGGCCGTGGATTGCTCTCCCTTAGCACTGTGCAGTTTCTCACTACCTGGCTGTGTGGCGGTGCAGCCCTGCCTCCTTCTGTAGAGGCACACAGGTTTCCCAGATCCTTGTTGACGATGCTTTCAGGATCCTGGCTTGTGTGCCATGTGTGGGCGCTGTGGGTCCTGCCCTCCTCTGGCTGGCTGTGGCCCACTGATGCCAAACAGTTTCTGGATATGTCTGACTTGGTCTGGGCTGGCTGCAGCTAGTACCCTATCACCTGGGCCCCTTGTAGGTAAAAGGTGGTCTCAGTGGTGTTTGGGTGGGTCAGGCTGCGGGGTATGGATGTAGGAGGGGACATGGGTTAGACAATCTTGCATCTCTTGCAGGATTCCTACCCCAGGTTCCTGAAGTCTGATATGTACAAGGGCTTGCTGGCAGATGCTGTGATCCCAATGGAGACAAAGAGACGGTAAGCCACGGTGTGCCCTGCGCCTTCAAAGTGGCAGGCTCTGTTGAGAGGGCACAGGGCCATCCAGGCAACTGCTAAAGTCCTTTCTCACCCACAGAGTGTTCCCGTTTATGCGGAAGCCTCGGCACTCAAGCCCTAGCCCAGCCCTTCTCCCCACCTCTGGGGAACCTTCAGCCACCAGTGGTGCTGCAGGTGGTGACGGTGAAGGCTAGGTAGACTTGCCTTGTCGTGCCCAGGACCTGCTGCCAACATTCTGTGTGACTGCGGGTCACCCTCTCCTGATGAATGAGCCCCAACATTGGTGTCTTCTTGTGTCCAATCTCACTTCTGCTTTTCCCTCCGATGAGGTGCCCCTGCCCAAAGGGAACGGCCCAGGTGCTGAGTCCCAGGGAGGGGGTTCCATTGGCTGAGCTTGGCCAGATCTATTGCTGGCAGGATGGGGAGGCCAAGGCACGAGCACTTATCCATGGATACATGTGGGTCTCTGGGTGGCCTGCCATACCCAGGAGAGCCCCATATAGCCTCTGGGACCCTGGTCCTGCCAAGGCATTTGGGAAGCCTCCTGGTCCCTGCAGGGAAGGTCTTTGCCAGGGTGGCAGAGCCAGAGTCCAGTCTTCCTACTCAAAATTTCCTGGGTGGTCACTGGCATCCCCCGCTGTGTCCCCCATTCTTCCAGGCTAGATGAAGCTATGGGCCAGGTTCTTTTAGGGTCCATCTCAACCACAGGGCTGCTTCTGGCACAGAAATAAACACCCTCCCCCATCTGCTTCTCTTGGCTTCCTTCCGAGCCCATTCTGCTGCGGGTCTAGCTTGGGGCCTGTGTGTTCATGAATGTGTGAGGTTCATGCATGTGTGTGGGTGCTGTCAGTGCTTATAGCGTATATGGGCGGTATATTTACATACTGTGGGAACACATGGATGTGGTATGAGCCTGTGGTATGTGACTGAATGGCAGGAAAGGAAGGTCAACAGGTATAGTTCAGGTGTGAAAGGCAGCCTCTGTGGGGGCCTGGGTGTGGGGTTGAGGTGCAGGGATCCAGCTCTGGAGCTTCAGGTTGAACTCAATCTGCAGCCTTGGGAGTCCTGGGCCAGGCAGCAGCACTGTCCATTCAGGCACCCAAGGCGAACAGGGTATAGGAGGCCAGCAAAGAATGAGGACACTCCTGGGGGGGGGGTGTTGCAAGGGGCACCTGGCACTGTTGGGCACTGCCCAGTAGTTGTGCCCAACCTTCTGTAAGGCCCTGGCCTGACAGTCTCCAGGACTCAAGTAGTCATGGGCATGTGGGTATTTATGCATGAGTCTGACTGAAGGCCACTGCCAGAGGGAGGCAAAGCTCCGCCTGGCCTTTCAACTCCTGTAAAACAGGCTTCCTGTCCCCAGGACCCACCAGAGACCTGCAGGGTGTGGCCCCCAGGCAAGTAGGCTCTGGGTTCCTGGTGCAGTTTCTCTGTGGGTTTATGTGCTCCATCCTGCACTGTGGAAGGGTGGGCCCCAAGTTCTCACATTCACAACTTGTCCCTGCCACCCTTCAGTGTGAGGGCCCTGCCAGTAGGTTGAGTTTGTTTCTCAGGGCCAAAGGACTTCCTAGCATGCCCCCCATTCACCCTCCACCCCTATGTTCCCACATTAGCCATTCCCAAGCAGGAGGAAGAGCAAGGCTGTACCTGTGCAGTATCAAGACCTGTTTCCCAGCTAAATCTCCAGGGACAGCAAACTCCTGTGGGGCTCTCCCAAGGGCTGCACAGCTCTACCTGCAGCTTTGTCAGAGGTCACCCTATTCCTCTAACAGGATATGCGCTGGCCCTGCCTGCAAAGAGGACACACAGGTACTGAGAACAAAGGCTGCCTGTGCAGCTGGGGGGCTGAGGGTCTGGCCTGAGGCGCAGCCCCTCGCAGTGAGACCTGCCTGGAGGGGCGAGGAGACTGCTGGTTCTATGGCCAGGGGCAGGTGTGGGTGCAGCACTCCCTTTATTAGTTCTCCATCCTGACACAGAAGCCTGGCCTGAGAATTCTGAGTCACTGTGGTAGTGCTTGGTTCCCTGGGAGCAGAAACAAGCAGGCAGACAGAAAGCAGGCTCACACTTGACCATTGGGGCTTCTCTAGACAGTGCAAAAAATGTTTATTCTGGTGTTTTCTGTGGTGACAAGAATCAGGCTGCTTTGCTACAAAGCTTGGGCTCTGGTGTGGGCAGGGCTGCTACACATGGAGCACAGCTGCCCCTGAGCCTCAGGAGCCAAAAGGCACAGAGGTGAGTCCTCCTGCATCAGGTAAGCAGCATTACGGTAGGGGTGGGGTGTTCACCATGCCAGGGCCACAGGGCCCTCCTTGGGGTCAGCAGCTCCAGTGTGTACTAAGGAGGACACCTATGAACTCTACAGCCAGCCCTACCCACTTGTCAGGGAGACCCCATTCCCTAGCTGTTCCTCAGCATGCATGAGAGATGTTCCCTCTGCTCTGGGGAAGGCTTCAGCTATGGGAATTCAGGTATCACCGGGTCTACCACCCTCTGAGCTCCTGAGGCATGGTGCTGAGGACAGAATGGGATAGGAAGAAGAGGAAGGGATACCCATGACTATAGCAGTGGCTTCTCTGGTGGGGAAAGCTTGTGTGGCAGGGCCTCCACAGACCTGAGTTCTGCCCAGTAAGACCACAGGGAGACAGCTTGGCCTGGATAAAGCCTCATGGGCACAGGATGAGACTGTGTGATGCCATGGTGTCCTGGCGAGGAGGTCCAGGGTTTCCCCACACACCCTTGGATATGACACATCAAGTCATGCCTCCCCAAGGGACACTGCCGCCACAGTCATTGTGGAGGCAGAAGGATGGGTGGATGTCCCAGAATGTTTGATTTCTACAGTTGGCAGCTCTCCACGGGTTCCCACTGGCGCCACCTACTCCTCGCTCCGATACCGCAGCCAGGAGAACCTGTCTCTGATGGCCTGGTCACTGTCTAGCCTGCCTTCCCCCAGGTGGACCACTCTGCTGTCTAGGACAAGGTCCCGCACCTTGTGCTTGATCACAGAGACCAGACCAGGCACGTCTGAGCTTGCTGGGCCTGTCAGGAGGATGTAGGCAGCATGGCGGCTTGGCTCAAACAGGACCGCTGTGGGGGAGATAATCGGCATCTCTCAGGACAAGCCAGAGTGGGCACAGGGTAGGGGAAATCAGGCCCTGGCTGTACTCACCATCAAAGGCAACAATATTGGCAGAGATGTTGGTCAGCTCCAGCAGGACACTGGGCAGGGTAGGGTGGAACATGTACAGACTGTGCTGGGCATCCCTGGGATCCTGGGCAAGAACCAGCGATGAGTGTTAGAGTCTGTTGTGCCAGGGCTGCAGCCACACCCACCCAGCCTGCAGCTCTGGCACAATTCTTGGGTCAACCCATGGCGCTGCTGTTAGAGCAACCATGCCTAGAGCTCTGTGTCCACCATGTCTAGAGCTCTGGGCCTAACACACTGCAAACTCCAGCTTGTTCCCACCTGCCAACTCCTTGTTCCCCGACCTGATCCTGGTCCTACTCGGTGTCCATCAGTGCTCCTCCCCACTGTAGTCCACCAGTTCCCCTGGATCCTTCTCCATGCATCCCCAAGAGGACTCCACAGGGGTCTGTCCTCAGTGTCACTGCTGGGACCAGCTCACTTGGCTTCACTTGTGGTGGCCCAGACATCGTTAGCTTCTGAGGACCCAAGCCTCAAATCTCTGGCCATGGCTCCTGGCACAGGGGTGTTCCCTGAGGGCCCCATACCATCTCACTGGTGTCTGTCAGTTCATAGAGGCCCCAGAAGAAGAAAGCTGAGCGGTGGTCTGCGGTTGGCAGGCTGGTGGATGGTGGGCCTCCAGGGAAGCTTGGGAGGATCTGGCTCCACAGGGTGGCACCACTGCTGAGGTCCAGGAGCAGGATCTGGGGAGGGAGACAGTGGCTATCAGAACACCCTTAGGCATGCACAGGTATACACCCCAGCATGCCAGCCCTGAGGAAGGCAGAACCTATCACCAGTTCTGAAAGCAGCAGCCCCCAGGGCCTCCGTCCTGTTTTTTTTTTTTTTTTTTTTTGAGACAGGGTCTCGCTTTGTAGTTCAGGCTGGCTCTGAGCTCACTATGTAACCCAGGCAAGCCTCAAACTCAGCAATCCTCCTGTCTCTGCCTCCCAAGTGCTGGGATTACAGGTGTGAGCCACCACGCTCGGCACTGTGGTATGTGGTATTGATGGCTGGTGGGCATGAGTCTCCATACCCAGCATTGTATGTGGTTACCGGGGATTGAACTCAGGACCTTGCGCTTGTGAGGCAGGTGCCGGAACCACTGAGCTAATCCTCCGGCCCCCCATCATATCTGTTTTCACAGATGGTCCTATCACAGGTAAGGTGGAACCTCCAGAGGAAACTTGCTTACCTCTCTACTGATGCCAGTTCCGTTTTCAATGAGCACAGCTGGGGTGTCTGGTTTATAGTGGCCAAGGATAGGTTTTCTAGAAAGAGATCAGGAAAAAAGAGCTCACAGGAGTCTCTGTAAGGAGACTAACATGAAGGAATACCCGGTGCTAGGCATGGCACTCAGTCCTCAGTGGATACTGCAGGACCAGGAGCTGACATATATGACCAGTGCTTTCCCTGGGGACTCTGTGGGTGGAAGCGACACCAAGGACAGGCAAGGGACCTCCAGCAGATTCACGTGGCCCCAGCCCAAAGCCTCATCCTCTTCAGGCAGTGGGATCTGCTGGGACACCAGGAGAGGGAAGAGGTGCATCCACTACAGTCTATAGCAATGGCATGGCCCTGGGACAAAACCCCCATACCTCAGGACCTGGGCTGCACCAAGGGTCCACCTGGGAGTCAGCTCCTGCCCATCCAGCAGCACACAGGCCTCTGAACTAACGAGGAGCACGTCTTGGCCAGTCTTCCCTGGGACATTCATCAGGTAGCGGACTGCTCCAGAGCTAGACAAGGGGGATGGGAGGGAAGTGCCCAGGGTCTTAGGGTTGGGTCTTGCATCCTGCCCTGTATATCTCAGCAACCCAGCTATCAAAATATAAACTGGACCCCAGCTCTGTGGGATGAGGACGAGGCCCCAGCAGGCATCTTTCTCCACAGTTTTTCTCAGTGTCTGGCCATTTCTCATGTCTGACTGTAGAATGATGGCCTCGGGGTCCAGCAAGGCCCCAGTGCTCCTTAGCCTGGCTGGCTGACCTGTGCTGCACACAGACTGCTCCTCACTGAGGCCTGGGCCCTGTGGGAAAGATGCCTATGCATCAGACTAACCTGGGCAGGAGCCTATGGGTGGAGGCATCGAGCATGTTCTCCCAGTGGGGGTCACTCTTAAATGGGCCATCTCTCCCGGTCATCTTCTCATAGAGGCCCTTCAAAGAGCAGCCACAGAGGGAGTTTGCTATTCAAAAACACAGAAGAGCCACAAGCCACCCGTCACACTGTGCCCTCAGTCCATGTGTACCCACCAGTCCCACTTTTAGTACTGCATGGTGCCACACCCAGTGCGGGCACTTGGGATCTGTCAATGACTAACTGTTATGTCTAAAATAAGACCAGGAACTGAGGAGCCTCATGGCTGGTTGCCGCACACATTGCTTCTTTCATGGGTGCCGAGCTCATCTTTTTTTTTGGGCTGGTACTGGGAATTCATCTCAGGTCCTTCATACTGAGTTGCAGCCCCAGCTCTTTCTGAGATAGAATCTTGATAAAGTGCTAAATTTCCCAGGCTGGGCTTGAATTTGGGATCCTCCCACCTCAGCTTCTCAGAGCTCTGGGATTATAGGTGGCCACCATCATATCTGGCCTGAGCTCACTTTTTTAACCCAGTCCCACTCTGAGAGGAAGTCCATTCTGGGAAGGTGGTGGGACAGCATACCACAGGGCAGGAGGATGTAGTGTGCACCCGTCTTAGTGACATGGAGGAGGGGACCGCTGTGTCCATCCACACCGAGGCTGCCTCTGTGGCCAATCTGATGTCCAGTTCTGCCTGAATAGATGTACCCGCTGATCTACAATGAGGAACAGCAGTAGTGAAGAAGGAAAGCTAAGGCCACGGGAAGGAGGGCCATTTGGAGTAAGCCAAAGTTCTCATTTTGGGAACAGTGCTGTGACATAGGGCCTGTGTCTCTGTGTGGCACAGCCTGCCTAAAGGGACCAGGCAGCCCTGGGCCTGGATCCTCACCCCAACACAGCAGCAGCACATGTGGGAAGGGCACTCTGTGTTGCTTGGGGAATGTACATAGGGTCCTACAGAGATGGGGGCACCACAGCACGCTGCACCTGTGGGCCTCAGACCTAAATTCTCTCTGGGAAGTGGAAGTGAGCATGCAGGCGAGGGAGAGTGCCCTGAGTGACGTGGGAGGAAAGCTGCGCTCGTCTGCACCTCCTTTCCCTCTTGAGTGAGGATCAGCAGGTCTGGGACACCATCACTGTCGATGTCAGGTACTTGGAGCAGAGGGCTCAGGATAGACGTGTTCCCACCAAAGCTGCCGGGGTGGCTCCACAGGGTTTCCCCTAAAACCAAGCACACCGTCACTGGGCACCACTCCAAACACCCCTCACCACAACTCATGTAGTTGTGTCCAACCTCGGGATCCCAGGCCCACTGAACTGTCAGGAAGAGAAACAAGTGCAGGCAGGCCTGCCAGTCCTTGTCAAAAGACAGGCGCAGTGCTGCTGAACATGCACAGAGGAATGGCTGGTGGCTACGTGACAAGAGCCAGGAGAGTCATTTCTGGGGCCCAAGACTTTCCTTTCCTTACTTCATGTCTGGGTTTCCTGCTTTGGGGCCTTGAGGACGGGGTGCTCCAGAACACAAAGGGACCCTTCCTACCTCAGAAGACATGACTCAGTGTCCAGCACTCCAGGGCCCTAGGTATCCTGCCTGTACCGGGTCACAAGTTCAACACTGGGCAGCTCATACCCAGAGTTGGGTTTGCTAAGCACAGGCTTGGACAGGGTACTAATCCATCCATATATGTTTCTGGATTAACTGCTCAATTCTTTTTTTTTTTTTGAGACAGGGTCTCGCATTGTAGTTCAGGCTGACCCTGAGCTCACTATGTAGCCCAGGCAAGCCTTGAACTCAGCAATCCTCCTGCCTCAACTGCTCGATTCTTTTTTTTTTTTGAGACAGGGTCTCGCTTTGTAGTTCAGGCTGGCTCTGAGCTCACTATGTAGTCCAGGCAAGCCTCGAACTCAGCAATTCTCCTGTCTCTGTCTCCCGAGTGCTGGGATTACAGGCGTGTGCCACCACACCCGGCAACTGCTCGATTCTTAAAACACTTCCAGCCTGTTCTTTATTTTCTTTACTGTCTTAAAACTGTATTTTGGAAGGAAAATGCCAATAGCCAATAGGCACGGAATTCCTTATGGCTTTGGCAAAGTGCCAGGGTCCATCTCCAAGCCACCCATCACACCTTCTTCCCCTGGTGTTTACATGGGTCATAGCCCTGAGGTTCAGAGACTCGCTCCCAAGTGTCTGAGTACCCACAGGCCTGAAGATCCCTCCAAGCAGCCACCCTGCACCCCTCCTCCTCAGCTTGCTCCCTCATGGCAAGTGACCTCTGACTAAATTACCCACAGAAGTATGTAAGCCTGGGGTGATGAGACACAGATGCAATTGTGCCAGGGTAGCTGAGAGATCTGGGGATGTGACTTGCAAGTGGTCACACCTCCGAGCCTGGAGGTCCCTACCCAGTCAGCCACCCTTGAGGTAGCACTTGGGCCTGGCCTCTCCATAGTGAAAGCCCCCACCTGTGAACAGGTCGATGGCAAGGAAGGAGCTGGGTCTTCCCACAAGGATGCAGGCAGAGGCAGAGGACACTTTGCTGTCTGATGGCTGGGGCACAGTGCATTCCACAAATGCCACGTCTTGGACCACAGGCCTCTCCCAGAGCACACTGCCATTGGCCCCTGACACAGCAGCCACAAAAGCACAGGGAGAGGAGAAACCTGGAGGGGGGGAAGACCCATAGCCACCTGTTAGACTACCTGCTGCTGCCCACATCACATCTTGCTCCAGCCCTGCATCTGGGCCTATTTCCTTTCTTTTTCTTTTCTTGTTTTTTTTTTTTTTTTTTGTGGTTTTTTGAAACAGGTTTCACTATGTAGTTCACGTGGTCTTGAACTCACTATGTACCCCAAACTGACCTTGAACTCACGGCGATCCTTCTGCCTCAGCCCCCTGAGTGCTAGGATTTACAGGTGTGTACCACTACACCTGGTTTGGGCCCGTTTCCTTTATTCCTGGGCCCTTATCCTTCAGCTGATGGGACTCTAGTGTTGGCTCCATGCAGGTTAAGGAAGCTGAGCCTGTCTCCTTGCCTCTTCCTAGTTCTGCTAAGAGGAGGAATGATGGGATGGGTTTCCAGATCTCCCAGCATTTGTTTTCTCCAAACACCATAAATATAAGAGAGCAATTCAAGACAGAAATCCCAAAATTCCCACTATTCACTTTCGTTAAACACCATGGAAGTGAGAGGGTGACCCAACACAAAGAAGAAGCCTGGTGTGAGGAAGTAACTGCTTGAGCTAAAGCCAATCTTAGGGTGTGTGACCCCGAACAAAGATCCCTCTCCCTATAGTGAGTCTCTCTTCTTTCAGATAAAATCAGTTACCTTCATCAGCGCAGGATCTGTTGGAATTGTTACTGCTGTTGGTATTTTTATAAAGAAAGACAACATCTTGGATCCTATCCCTGTTTATGTCTTCCATAGCCAGAAAGTCATAGGTGACTGAAAAGGAAACCCATAGATTATGTTCCATGGACCATGCCTGTATCAAGGTCAAATCCAAAACACCATCCACTTCTTTTCTCCATGGAGTCTGATGGCATTAGAACCTGCCACTGTGAACTCCCCACAACAAGAGCAGGGACTTTTCGCTAGGTCAAGAAATTTCCTCACACTTCTCCAGAAGTGTAATGATTCTTCATGAACATGGCAGGCTGGAAAGATATCAGATGTTAACCTTCAGGAGAAACACCCAAATGTCAGGTATTACAAATTACACCTTTATTTGGGAAGGAATCCTTTTACACCAGTGTGGTCTAGACATCTACATTCTGTCCATTAGGGGCTAATGCTTTCTTTCATTAGAAGACTCAGGTGATAAAATCTGTGCTTTAAAATAAAATCTCCAGTTGGGGATGTAGCTCAGTGGTACACACACTTGCCTGGCATGTGAAGGGTCCTGAGTTTAATCCTTGGTACCACACACACACACACACACACACACACACACACACACACATCTTCATATGGCTGGAGATGTAGCTCAGTGGCACTGCACCTGCCTTGCAAGCACAAGGTCCTGAGTTTGATCCCCAGTAATGAAAAAAAAGTCTTCATGGCCTTGGACTTGTTAACAATTTCTTTGATATGACACTCAAGCAGAGGCAACAAAAGAAAAAACAAATTGGATTTCACTAAAATTAAAAACTTTCCCCTAAGAAGATGTACAAATGACCAATAAATACATGAAAAGTTTCTCCACATCACTAGTTATTCAGGAAATCAAATCAAAACCACAAAGAGATGTCACTTCAGAATGGTTATTAGACAAAAACAGAAACAAGAAACAAGTGTGGAACCTTATGCATCACTGTGGGGATGTGAAACAGCACAGCTACTGTGAAAAAAGTCTAGCAATTACTCAAAAAAGTTAAAAATAGAGTTAGAATGGAACCTAGCAATTTTATTGTATTTAAAAGAATCAAGCCGGGGGCCGGAGGTTTGGCTCAGTGGTTCCGGCGCCTGCCTCACAAGCGCAAGGACCTGAGTTTGATCCCCGGTAACCACATATAATGCTGGGTGTGGAGACACGCTCACCAACAATCAACACCGCATACCACAATGCCAGACGTGGTGGCTCACGCCTGTAATCCCAGCACTCGGGAGGCAGAGACAGGAGGATTGCTGAGTTTGCGGTGGCTTGCCTGGGCACTATAAGTGAGCTCAGGGCCAGTCTGAACTGCAAGGCGAGACCCTGTCTCCAAAAAGTAAAAAAAAAAAAAGAATCAAGCCGGGCATGGTGGCTCACGCCTGTAATCCCAGCACTCGGGAGGCAGAGGCAGGAGAATTGCTGAGTTCGAGGCTTGCCTGGGCTACATAGTGAGCTCAGAGCTAGCCTGAACTACAAAGCAAGACCCTGTCTCAAAAAAAAAAAAAAAAGAATCAAAAGCAGGGACTCAAAGAGCTACCTGTATATATCTGTATTCAAGCAGCATTCTTCACCACACATGAAAGGCAGGGGTAACCTTGTCCATCAAAAGATGAATGATCAACTGACACTGTACAGTCAGCCTCTTGTGATTATAGGTTCTACATTAACAGATTTGATAAACTTCAGATAAAAAAATCAGAATAAAAAAAATGTATCCTCAAACCAAAACAAGTTTTTAAAAAGTGTCTGCCCTAAACATATATTTTCTTGCCTTGTCATTATTCCTTGACTATAGGAACTATTTAAGCACTTACACTGTATTAGATGTTAGTTTGAGATGGTTTATAGCATAAAGGATGCTAGGCTCAGTGGTATGTGCCTACACAGGAGGCAGAGGCAGGAGGCTCACCTGAGTTCAGCAATTTGAGAATAGCCTGGGTACCACAGACACCTCTCAAAATAAGTAAGGAAAATATATAGGATGATGTACATGTAATATATAAATACTACCAACTTTATATAAGGGACATGAACATTCTCAGATTGTGGTACCCTTTGGGGTAGAGGTCCTGCAACCCCTTGGATACTGAAGGATGACTGTATACCCATACAAAGGAATATGATTCAGCTATGCAAAGAAATAAAACTCTGACATGTGTGATGGCACAGATGAACCTTAGGACACTCTATTAAATGAAATTAGTCAGACACCAAATGACAAATATTGTATGATTCAGCTTATATGAGGTATCCTAGAGTAGGAAAACCGATAAAGACAGAAAGCAGATTTGAGATTTCCATTGGCTATGGGGAAACAGACAGTCAATTCTTATTATTAGGAGCAGAGTTTCCATATGAGACAATAAAGTTCTAGAAATGGTGCTGATAGTTACACAGCATTATAAATGTATTCAATGCCTATGAACTATTCGCTTAACAGCAGTTAAAATGCCTGGACACAGTGAAGCATGTTCATACTCCCAGCTACTGAGGAGGTTGAGGTAGGAGTTTGAAGGCAGCTGAAAACTAGGCATTTAACAAGACCCTTTCTCAAAAAATAAAAGCAATTTAATGACATCTGGGGATGTAGCCCAGTGGTAGAGCACCTACCTCGCATGTGTGAGGTATGAGGCTCAATCCCCAGAATCAAAAGAAAACAAAAACTTACTGAAAGGAATTGTGTACTTACAAGTGAATTATGCTCACTTTGGCAGCACATATACTACAACTGAAACAACAAAGAAAAAATTAGCATGGCCCCTATACAAGGATGATATGCATATTCTTGAAGTGTTCTATATTTTTGTTTTGTTTGAAATAGTCTCTGGGTAGTTCAGGCTGGCCTTGAATTCATGGCAATCCTTCTGCATCAACCTCCTGAGTACTGGGATTAAAATGTGCACAACCACGTCCAGCTCCTGTTCCACATTTTTATGCATGTAATACCAAAATGAGTCTTATTCTGTATATTCTAATATGCACCAATAAAAAAATGTCATGCATTCCTATTTCACCATAGATTTAGACAATTATTTTAGGTATAGAAAGCAAGTTTATTGTTGTATAAATGAAAAATCCTATTTAATTATTCAAGAACAACACTGAAAATCTTCAAAGTCTTTCCTTCTACTCTAATTTTTTTTTTTTTTGAGACAGGGTCTCACTTTGTAGTTCAGGCTGGCTCTGAGCTCACTATGTAGCCCAGGCAGGCCGCGAACTCAGCAATCCTCCTGCCTCTGCCTCCCCAGTGCTGGGATTACAGGCATGAGCCACCACGCCTGGCACTGTGGTATGTGGTATTGATTGCTGGTGGGCGTGAGTCACCATGCCCAGCATTGTATGTGGTTACCGGGGATCGAACTCAGGACCTTGTGCTTGTGAGGCAGGCGCTGGAACCACTGAGCTAACCCTCTGGCCCCCTTCTAGTCTAATTTTTAATGATTTAACACACGGATGCAGGTAACAGTGTTATCACTGATGTGGATATATGCTGAACTGGCTTCATAAATTAGCATGAGTGATTTCATTTAAACTGCTGATTTGTCCAGATATTTTCTGTGCAAAAAATCTGCAACTGCCGGACGTGGTGGCTCACACCTATAATCCCAGCACTCAGGACTCAGAGGCAGGAGGACTGCTGAGTTTGAGGCTTGCCTGGGCTACACAGTGAGCTCAGGGCCAGCCTGACCTACAAAGCGAGACCCTGTCTCAAAACACCTAAAAAACAAAAACAAAAACACAAAACCCCCATAAAAACTTGTAGTTTTTTCTTTTTTCAAATTTTATTTCTCAACAATAAAAGTATTGTATTGTTGACAACCTTTCACCTAAGCAAACATTTTCTTTAGAAGAATAAGAAAGTAATACTTTCATATTATAGTTCCCCCCACCATTTTCTCTCTCTCTCTGTCTTCCTTCCTGTATACTATAGGTTGAACCAGGGCTTTCACCCTGAGCTACATCTCTTGCCCTTTTATCTTTTGAGACAGGGTAAGTCACAAAACTGCCCAAGGTGGGCTTGAACTTGTACAGCTCCTCCTACCTCTCTCTCCCGGAGTGCTAGAATTATAGGTCTGTGGTATCATGCCTGGCTTCTTCTGTTTTCAAGAAAGCCAAATGCTTCTATCTTGCTACTTTTCCTTTGTCCTCTTACTAATGGTCATGTGCAGGAAATGATTTCTTGGTTTATGACTGGGAGAATGAGCTATCCAGAATATACATACTGGTCAGAAGTAGATGCTGTCGAGAATACAGACTCTCAGCTTTCGGTGTCTACGCTCTAACAGTCAAACTTCTCCCTTCTCCAAAAATGACATAAGTGGAAGAATCATAACCTCATTATTGTTATTATATAACTAGAAAAAAATAAGTGATTCATGTACTGGAGGAAAA
>PVIC010014039.1:0-37168 GCA_004025085.1 Thryonomys swinderianus
TACTGTAACCAGAATTTGCTAACCTCCATTCCATTCTGCTCAAATGACTTTGAAAGTAGACATTTCCCCAAAACTGGGATATCATAAATTTATTGTATCTTATGAAATTACAGCATCCATAGTTTCTGATCAGACCACTTATAGTCACACCATGTGCCAAATTATATTTTTAAGCTAGCATTAAAAATAACTATACTAGCTGGGCGTGGTGGCTCGTGCCTGTAATCCCAGCACTCGGGAGGCAGAGACAAGAGGATTGCTGAGTTCGAGGCTTGCCTGGACTACATAGTGAGATCAGGGCCAGCCTGAACTACAAAGCGAGACCCTGTCTCAAAAAAAAAGAAAAAAGAAAAAAAGAAAAATAACCATACCATATATATATATGTATATATATATACACACACACACACACACACACACATATATATATTAGCATCAATTATTTTTTATAATTAGTAGCACATAATCTTTATATTCATAGTGGAGAGTTGATATGTGGACATCATATATCTTAGTTCCTTTTTTTAATCCCCTTTCCCTTTCCTCTTTCCCTCCTCCATCCATCTCTTGGTCCCCTTTTCAAAAAGCATGTTTACAATACACAAAGTCTCCTTCGCTTGGAAAGAGTTTATACATGTGTGCCGCACATCTTAGCTCCTCTTCATCTCTTACCCTTCTCCATCCTACCTTTTCCCTCCATCTCTTGACTCTTCACTTTGAGAAATATCTACCTCCCAATCTCCTTTTAATTACTTTTTATTTTCTTTTTCCTTATACACATTAATTTGTTCATTCCCCAGAAAGTACATTTCACACAAATTCTCTGAATGTATAAACAGAGGGATAAGTTTTAGTGACTGTCCGGGAAGATTTTTGTAAATATTAAATTTATGTTTTTCATATATCGTATAATAGTACTCTATTACATATACAAAGTTTTTCTTTTTTTCATTACTTTTCAATTTTTATAGTACTGCTAAATCTTGTTGCAATTGTAATGCCAACTCTGCTTTGTACTAAATTTTACAGTTTAAATATAATATTTAATATTTGTTCCTGTTTTATGGTTCTTATAAATTTCTCATTCCTTAGAATTCCATATAATTTTTAAATACTTTTGTGAATAACAAAACTCTTGCATATAAATACACACATACTCTCATTATGAATTAGCAGCATATGTAAGTCACTGACATGTTAAAAAACAATAGTAATAGTGTTCCATAAAACAAAATGTACCCTTATGGTTTGGACCTAAATTGTCCACCAGAGGCCTCGTGCTAACAGATTGATTGCCAGCTGATAGCCTTTGGAGGCCAGTCAGATCCTGATGGCTCCAACCTCAATGGAAGAATCCACCAATGAGTTCATAACTGAATGGGCCTATAGCAGTCAATTCTCTTCCTGTTTCTGGGACAGAACCCCTGACATATACAACTGAAAGGAGGAAATAGTTTATTTGTCTCATGATTATAGAGATTTTGGTCTATGGTCACTGACTTCAAGGGAAAGGCATTATGGCAGAACAAGTGGTGAGGCCAAACTTCTTCCTTCATGGTGGCTGAGATGCTGTCACAGGAGAGGAAGGGGCCAGGGACAAGGTGTAGTCCTCAAGATTGAAGCTCTGTGACTAGCTCTGGCATACTCAGAAGTGTGCATTTCTAATCTGCTAAGTATCTTGGGGCAATTAATTTCATAATCAAGATTAAGCATTAGGGCTTAGTAGGAGGATGAAACAAGTCCCTGAGGGTGTAAGTGTGAAGGTATATTTTTCCCAGGCCTATGTTTATATGCTTTCTGTTTCCCAGCTGCCATGAGATAAAGAACTCTACTGTACCATATCCTTCCATCGAGATATTTCTTCCCACCACAGGCCTAAAACCATGGGTACCTGCTGACCATGGACTGAAACTTCTGAAACTCAGGCAAAGCGAATCACTGATGTTGCTTTCCTCAGGTATTTTCTCACAATACTAGAAAGGAGACATATATATGTATATAAAAGACATAGATATTCATATATAAAAAACTATCTAGAGATAGAGATATAAAGTTTGAGGGGGGAAATATCCAACCTATTCTTTCTCTTGGTTTAGCCTTCAGAAAAGATGTATGCAAAGTCCCAAGAAAACAACAAAAAGTGCTTTAGAGATTCCAAGATTAGCTTTTTAGATCCTTGAACTGTTTGTTTATTTATTTATTTAATCAAGGAAGGAAATTGGATACTCAAGTTGGCAACAATACTCAGATGATGGCGTGAAAGTGTTCTTATTTTTCCTTGGAGAAGTGACATTACATAAACTCTACAAATAAGTGGGTTTCATAATCTGAACGTTCTTTTCTCCTTGAATATTGCAAACCCACTGGGGTCTGTTTCTATAGCTGTTTCGGTGGTGAGTGCTGCTGAAACGTCTTTATGGGGAGTTATTTTGTACTGAAGTCCTTTTGCTGTTTTACAGTGAAGCTACTGCTATTGTCTTAATGGTTGACTTCTGTCAAAACTGGTATATTGATCTGTAATTCCCAATGCAGTGGTACTAACGGGTGGAGACCTGAGAGAAGTGATTAAGTTGTAAGAGTGGGAGCCTTGGAGAATCCAATCAGCGCCCTTATAAAAGAGGCCAAGGAGTTTACTCCCCTCTTTCATCAACTCAAGATGTAATAAGAAGGTACCATCTTTGAGGGAGAGAGTGAACCCTCGCCAGAGAGCAAATCTACTCATGCCTCCTCAACGAACACTGCTATCTTCGAGGCTTCAGAGATGAGTCTGTTCTGCAGTTTCTGAGTGATTTACATGGCAATTATGATCTTAAATTCTGTGTACAGGTCTCCTCTGTTCTTTGAAGTGACATGCAGCACATATCTATTGACAAGAAGAAGTCAGTATTACAGGATTCAGGGAATGTATGACACATTTTTCACTGTTGTTAATATGTTGACTTTCTGAAAACTCTGCCACTCATTCCCCTTTCTTCCTTTTCGACTTTTCTCTCCTTTATCACAATTCCTGGCTTCTTCCCAGGCAACTATGTCTGCTCAGGCCAAAAGGGTTCATGTATCATGATGCTCAAAATCCATTCGTGCTGGAAGTTGTTCATACCATGTCCTCATGTGTTTGACATACCCAACCATGAGGTCCCCAACTCTTCCCCTGACACCTGAAGTTCTTTGGAATGGAGCACAGGAAAGAACGTTCTACTTTGCTAAAATTATCTTTCATCTTTGGTGATACTGCATGGGAATAAGGGCATAAATAGATCGGAAGACTTACTCTGAATTACACAGTAATGTTAATTTTTCAAATGCCATTACCTGCTGTTCTCCACTGAGTATATCTGCATCATCGTCACTTCAAGGGTTACCAGTGCATGTGGTGGAGGGCGCCATAGTATATGTACTTACCCACAACCAGGACCTGTCTGTTCCCATCGCTTTTTACCCTGGCCTCGCAACTGAACTAAAATGATTAACCATCTCATCTGGACTGGAACCCGGGAGGAGGGAGACTTGGAATATAGACTTTCAACATTCAAAACTGGGAAGCCTGGGCAGCCACAGTTTGCCTCAGACTGCAAAGGTTGTCAAGAAGCAGGACTTGTGATTATGAAAATGAAAAACTCCCAGAGGATAAACTGGGCATGAACGATTTGGAATTTGAGTAAATTCATCTAGGAATACTTCAATCAGTATTTTGTTCAGATCAAGTTATGTAGAAGGCATTTTTGTTACATTTCAGGTAAAAAAAAAAAGAAACAATTGTGCTACTTCTGGATGGGGTAACTTATCTCACTTCTCTGTTTTTCCTGTGGAAAATTTCCACTTTTTCACCGGGGCACAGGGAACATTTAAATGTAGGCTGTATGTCTTTCCTTGTCCTTATCTCTGCCGCCTTCCTCCATTACCATCGACCTGAACTTTGAGTGGTTTCCTCAAGTCTTAAAACCCACACACATTCTTTCATCCAAGATTCTTTCTTTCTTTATCTTTTCTACTTTTGCCTTGTATCCATCACTCTCATTTTTTAAGATACATTATGTATCATTAACTCTGAATAATTGTTTCTGTCTTCCTCAGGATTAGTTATTCCCTATGATTTAAGTTCATCTTACCTGTTATATCTAGAGAAGGCTATTTATTATATATTATATCAGATGTATGTATTTTAGAAATGCTTTAACAGACTATTTCCCCCCAAACAGTGCTTTCTTTTTTATCTAGTGTCTAGATTATTTATCTAATCTCTTGCCTGGTGCAGTATATACTTTGTTGTATATATCTGTCTAAAGTTGATATATTTTTATTCTTAGTAGTTAGATGATTTCCCCAAGATCAATAGATATGACTGAAACAAGGGGTGAACCAAAGTTTTCTGATTCCAATGCCTATGCATCAATTCATTAACATTTCATTTTTTATACATCGGTTCACAATAACAGACACTCTCAATTTCAGTGAGGGATGTCTGAAAGGGTTCAGAGAGGAAGTTTCCAAAGACTGTGCGAAGAAGCTCATATTTTGAGGCAGTATTCTGCAACACTTAATAAAGGTCTTTAAGGTGAAAGTGGTCTATTTGGATTAAAATGTGCTTGCACTGAAAACTCATTGCCATTTTGCTGTTCTAACTAAATTTAGACCAGCTTGCTGCACCTCTGAATATATATTAATGAGCACACAATATTTGTCAGATAATTCATAAACTGATATGGGATTCTGTTCATAATATCTTTATTCATAAAAATGTGTGTTGTGCTTTATAAAATCAGATCATGCAGTAGTTTTAAATTTAAACTATCCCCAACATATCCCCCATAAGATTGGGTTCGGGGACACTCCTTATTTTCCTCAATCACTTTAATATTTGATTAATGTTATAATTCTAAGGTTATGGTTGTGTAGGATCCCATGTATGCCAAGATTATGCTAAGAGCTGGCTTTGCATACTAAATGATCTAGAGAATCTTAAGAAATATTGTCACTTATTTTTGTGTCAAGTTAAAATAAAAAGCTACTGGTGAATCTCACTGCTTGTAATGAAACACCAATGTTCCTAGTTTAGCTGGGATTTATTCTGTGTGCCTGGAACATATTTTCTCACTTTTTAGATGCTTTGTTTCTCCTGCAATTAAAATAACTAAGTATTCAGTTGTCATGGAAATACTCCCCTGTATAAAAATTCTTAAACAGAAGCTCTCATGATTTGTCTCTTTTTGCAGAGAAAGCAATTACTACTGCTACCTATCCCCTTATTTCTTTGTGCTTCTCTTTATAGTTCCCTGTACCTTGCAATTCGAATTGTTTTGTAGCAGTCTTGTGGTACTTGATCTCTAGATGAAAATGCCTTTCCATTCATGGGAAACAGTAAGAATATTCAGATGGTGTTCCTAGCTTTTAGTACTCAACAGTAATCATTGGAAAGGTGTGACTATGTAGCAGAAGGATGGTAAGGATCATCGCTTTTCCTTTAATTCAGTCTCAGAATATTTTAAAACTTTTGTAGAAATAGACCGTTGTGTTGTCAAAGCTAAGCAAAGACCAACCTCCACAGCCAACACCCTTAGCCCTAGGACCTTGTTCCATGCAACTCACTGAGATTTCACCTTGTGCATGTTGGTAAGTCAACTGATAGGCACACTGGTGAAGGTGGGAATTTAATAATTATGTGTTCTCCTAAATGAGTCAGTGGGTAGGTTCTCAAATTAGATCTTTTATTCAGATGGTGTATGACAGGTACAACGTCAGTCTTAGAAAGACAACAGTTTAATGACAAGAGCAAATAAATATGCTGGTAATTCCATAGTGACATCCTGGTGTGAGGCAACAGCGTAGCACAGTTGCTAAAGACACAGGATCTATGGCCAGACTGTGTTCAAATGAAAATATTGGCATTCACTGGCCCTGTCATTTTAGTCTTTGCTTTCTTCAGTTGTAAAATTATAATCATCTTTGTAGGTTTACTAAGGGGGCTAAATGAATTTGTATTTTAAGTGCTCCATAATAGTACCTGCAACATCATCAGCAGTCTGCAATTGTGGAATATTAATAAAACAAACTATACTGAGAGGAACAAGATTTATGCATTTATGGACCTGAAGATGTTGCCAATTATGCTTCATGGTCAGTATCATTCCCCAGATACCATATAAGATCCAAATGAAATATGTCATCAAAGCAGTATCATTCTCATAGAATAAATGAGAAAGGAACAAGGAGAATTTGAAAAAGGGAGAGTTTGCCAGTGTTGAGATGCTGACCAATTAAGCACCCACACAATTTCCATTTATATTCACCACTGTGTTTGAAGGGAGGTAGTAAGAGAAGTGGATTATAATGAATGCATGAAAATATATGTCTGAATCACAGAGGTGACTTGGCAGGTACAGACTCCTCTTACTCAATATAATGAATGTTTTCCTAAAGGGTTATTGGCACACTGAGGGTCTTTAAGTCAAATTATATTTCAAATGCTCCAAGGGAACTTGCTTAAAGGAAGCAATAGAGAATTTATTTAAGAAGGATGCTAGCCATTACCTAATTTACTTACTTTGTTTTTGTGTTTCTGGCTTTTGCAGTAGATTTTAAAGTCACATTTATGCACTGTTTTTTCCTGGCATGTAGACCATTTGAAAATAATTGGATTTGTTTAAATTTGCTAAAGCAGGTACTCAAGTTGTACTACCAACATAAGCATTTGGAAAATTAAAAATTAAAAAAGCTTTGTTGAAAAATGACTAAATGTGTACAATATCATTTAAAATACGGAGTCTGTGAAGTTGTTTTATTAATCAGTAAATTTCTCTTTAACAAGGAGTAAATATTTAATTAAATGTTTTAGTGACATTCATGGCCAGATAACATTTTAAAAACTGACTGAACACAAAGGCATCATCTCTAAAAGACATAAGCAGAACTAGAACAAGAGAGCTATTTCCCTGGCTTTTTTTTCCTTTCTGCCCTTCTTATGCTGTGAATTTCTCTCACTCCACAGTACCATCTGGTTGCTTAGTATTTTAGAGTTAATGCCTGGGTGTAGGCATGTGGATTCAGATTCACTTCACAGTGAGGCAAGACCCCCAGGGAGACACTTGAGTCTCCATGGAGTGGGAGGCCAAGAACCTTCAGACTGTCAGGACCCTGGTCAGCACCCAATGCCCATCAGAGCACTCAGATCTTGGAATTTATGTATTTCCTAATCCATCTTTGGCTTTAAGTGGTACGTGGCTTTTTAAATCTTTTCTAGATATAAGGAAACTTCTTTCTTGTCACTCTGTACTCCCTTTCCCTCGCTCCTGTCATACCCAAAGTTAATAGGGAATCTTACTCCTACTTCCGAGGAAAAGTGTAGGAGCCCTTGTGTAGTGAAGCCTTCAAAGTCTGCACACTAAAATGCATTAGATAGACATCTACCAGCTTCTCATCCCTCCTGCTTCAGTGATGCCCCTTCCCCTAAGACAGAGCTCATCAGATCTAGTGTGGATCATATTTGCCCTTTAATTAACTATGCTGATTATTTGTTCTATCATATCATTAAATTTCTCTTCCTTATTGGTTTCTTTTTCATCGACATTAAAAGTGTTCAATCCTCTTCCATTATAAAAGGAAATTATTTTGTCTCCATATCTCCTTTCAACAGTTCATTGCCAACACAGCGAAGATTACTTGAGGACATATATTCTGTCTCTGCTTTTCTTACTCTTCTCTTCACTTGGAGACAATTGATTTTCCTACTGCTGCTCCATTAAAATGTCCTTCCATGGACACCAATTGTATTCTTTTCACAAATTCAGTGGAAATGTTTCCGTTTTTACTGTAGCATGTGACATTTCCTGGCCTCTCCAGGGAAAAGGCCATGTATGCTAATGCCTCCTTCTCTTCCTATGTATTCAACTGTTTCCTGAACATCTCTGTATTCTTGTAGATCTCTTCTCTGGGGAATCATGGTGCACAAAAATAAGATCTCCATGTAGTAGCCAGAGTTATTGTCAAACACAAATTGGGCTATAACACTTTTTTGTTTCAACTCTTACTTTTCATTATCCTCAGGATGAAGTTTAATTTCTTGGTTGAGTTTGCAAGGAGTTTTATGTGTTCCCATGTCGTGGGCTTTGGTGACCTCTCTTGGCATTATCATTGTCATCCATAGTACTCCACATGCAAACATGTACTGAAGAACTCTCCCTGAACAAGGCTTGTTTCTCTTTGACTTCTGAGACCTTGCTCTTGCTCTTCTTTCTGTTTGGATCCCTGTCCTCTGTGTGGGTCAACTCTGTCTCTGGGTTGTTGACCAATGAGATATCCATATAGGGAGATACATAAGTTCTGAAAAGAAGTGTTAAATTCAGTGTATGTGGGTCACCATACTTGCTCTCTTCTACATTTGTGATGTCAAAACATTTGCTTTTTTTTTTTTCTAGGTGTAAACCTAAGAAATATAAACAATTCTTCTCTGGGTTGGTACCTGTGCAGGGAAAGTTACTAAATATGTGTGGTGCCAGTTACAACACTGCTGGTCACAGGTGTCCTCTCAAACAACCAGAAAGAGAAAAAAATTTTATGCCTCTCCATGCACTTAATATTAGTTTCACTGTTTAGGTGAGTCCCTAAGTCTCCTGAGTGCAGAGATGATAGGTAGGTAGTTAGGTAGGTAGGTAGGTAGATAGATAGATAGATAGATAGATAGATAGATAGATAGATAGATAGATAGATAGATAGATAGATAGATGATTGAATGAATGAGTGCTAACCTATGTTTTATTAAAAAATTGTTTCTTAGTGCCGGGCGTGGTGGCTCACGCCTGTAATCACAGCACTCGGGAGGCAGAGACAGGAGGATTGCTGAGTTCAAAGCTTGCCTGGGCTACACAGTGAGCTCAGTGCCAGCCTGAACTACAAAGCAAGACCCTGTCTCAAAAACAAAAAAAAAATTGTTTCTTTCTGGGGCTGGAGATTTAGCTCAGTGGTTCCGACACCTGCCTTGCAAGCGCAAGGTCCTGAGTTCGATCCTGGTAACCATATACAATGCTGGGCATGGTGACTCACGCTCACCAGCAATCAATACCACATACCACAGTGCCGGGCGTGGTGGCTCACACCTGTAATCCCAGTACTCGGGAGGCAGAGGCAGAGGATTGCTGAGTTCCAGGCTTGCCTGGGCTGGTACATAGTGAGCTCAGGGCCAGCCTGAACTACAAAGGGAGACTCTCTCTCAAAAAATTTTGTTTCTTTCCATCCAAACAGTCTTTAATAAAGATGATAGTTATATGTGAGTCTAAAAATGAAGCTACAGGGCCAGAGGGTTAGCTCAGTGGTTCCGGCGCCTGCCTCGCAAGAGTAAGGACCTGAGTTTGATCCTGGTAACCACATATAATGCTGGGCGTGGAGACACGCCCACCAACAATCAACACCGCATACCACAATGCTGGACGTGGTGGCTCATGCCTGTAATCCCAGCACTCGGGAGACAGAGGCAGGAGGATTGCTGAGTTCGCGGTGGCTTGTCTGGGCACCATAGTGAGCTCAGGGCCAGCCTGAACTACAACGCGAGACTCTGTCTCAAAAAGCAAAAAAAAAAAATGAAGCTACAGGCGATAGGAACCAAAGGAATATATATATTTTTGATTGCTTGTGTTGTTGTTGTAAAAGAAAAATTGTTGGTATAAAATGAGGCATTTCATTACCATAAAGTCACGCCTTAGAATGAAGCAGACAAATTCTCAGGGCAAATTGCTAGAATTTTCTTTATCTCAGTTAAATTTCTTTCTGTGTATTTTTATACTTTATAATACTGAATGCTATCCATTAAGTTACCATGTCTGACTCATTTATTATCAAACATTCCTGAATTTCCACAATGCACGTGAAAATATTTTATGAGGAACCACACAATACGTTGATGTCATTTAAAAATATTATTTAATATCCTTCAAAACTCACTAGTGCAGGAGCCGGAGGGTTAGCTCAGTGGTTCCGGCACCTACTTCACAAGCGCAAGGTCCTGAGTTCCATCCCTGGTAACCACACACAGTGCTGGGTGTGGTGACTCACGCCCACCAGCAATCAATACCACATACCACAATGCCGGGCGTAGCAGCTCACGCCTGTAATCCCAGCACTAAGGAGGCAGAGACAGGAGGATTGCTGAGTTTGAAGCTTGCCTGGGCTACATAGTGAGCTCAGTGCCAGCCTGAACTACAAAGTGAGACCCTGTCTCAAAAAAAAAAAAAAAAAACTCACTAGTGCAAACTCAGCTAATCAGCATATTCCCTGGAAAAGATTTGCACTACTGAGGCCTGAGATCCACACAGACCTGCCAAAATCTTGATGTCAGGAACTGATTACAGGCTTTTTCTTTGAGGAGTACGTGATAAATTTGGGATTACTGACATTTTGAGAAAAGACACAGTTTTACTCTAAGCATCTTTCATTGTGTTTAGGTAATCTGTGCCAGTTAGGAATTAAATAACATCTAGCCATTTTTACAGTTGAAAAGATACATTCATTTTTGTAAGTTATTCTATCTTTGGGGGCTGGGAATTTAGCTCAGTGGTTCCAGCATCTGCCTTGAAAGTGCAAGTTTCCAAATTCAGTCCCTGCCTCTACATACAACAATCCTGGGCATGGTGACTCACACCCACCAGTAATCACTACCACACACCACAGTGCTGGCTGTGGTGGCTCACGCCTATAATCCCAGCACGCAGGAGGCAGAGGCAGGAGTGTTGCTGTGAGTTCGAGGTTAGCCTGGGCTACATAGTGAGCTCAGGGCCAGCCTGAACTACAAGGTGAAACCCTGTCTCAAAAAAAAAAATCTATCTTTGAGATGAACAGAATAAAGAAATGAAATGTAAGGCACAGTTTAATTTTGTCATTAAGATGGAAAATGAGATGGCAAAGGGAACAAAGATTATTTAACAGACCAAATTCAATGAATCTTTAATGAAAATCCGTTGTGTTTGGGGCCTTTGGGGAAGTTAGAGTTGAAACAGGCTAGGTTAGCACTAAATTGGCTTTTACGGGAACAAAGAGACATGAGTTCAAGTGTCAGGTCTGATTTGTAAGAGGTGCGTGACTTTAGGTGGTAAATTTAACCACAGTAACATTCAGCTTCCCTGTCTGCTTAATAGATATAATTTCCATCCCAGCACTATTGCCAAAATCAAACAGTGCAAAATGCTCACCGTGGCTATAGCATGGCTCACTTAAGAGCTCTGTATTTGTTTAGGATCCAAACGTAACATGATGTCTGGAAGAACACACACACGCAAGTTAGTATTGTAAATTCAAAATAATAAGTTCTATCATTTCAAAATAGACTGATGCTGAAAGATGAGATGAAGAAATCAGTCTGTCATTCACAAGGGAACGGCACCTGCTAAGACATAGAAGTTCAGCTCTCCTGTTTTATTTTGGCTTAAGGTTTCAGGGGGTTAAGAATATATTTGGCTTCTGCCAGAGCAGAAATTTCATGACACTAAACAAACTGCCATAAACAAACTGCTCACCTCACTTCCTGGAAGTCGCCCCAGTGACCCACCTTCTCCCACTCGACCCCTCCTACTGATGGCACATCCAGCCACGAGCAGCAGCAGATGAACCCACAGCCAAGGGCAGTGTCCTCACGGTCCTGTCACCTCTTCACGGGTTTCTTAGTTCAGCTGAGGTGACAACTAAGATCCCACCTGGCACACAGGTGAATTTGGAACTTTGCTAGGCAAAATAATGGCTTCTTTAAAAAAAAAATTTATTGGTACATTTGTTCTGTAACCTGTCAATAAGCTGCCTTGCAGATAGAGTAAGACTGTCAATCCACTGGCAATGAAATGGGACTTCTGTGAGCTACCTGGGCAGACCGAGCAACTGTCATCACAGCTGTCTTTAAAGGTGCACGGGGGCGGGGGTACAATCAGTGATAAAATGAGCAGCTTGAGAAACACTCGTCTGATCATGGCTGACTTTGAAGATGAGAAGTGTCACAAGGAAAGAAGCTGGGCCAGGCGCTCAGTGCTGGCAAAGCAGGGAGTGGCTTCTGTCGGAGTAAACTCAGAAAGGGACACAGCTCTGCACACACCTGAGTTTTAACCTGGTGAGACCCATTGCAAGAAATGTAACACAGTACATTTAGATTGGTTCCAACAACTGGTTTGTAGTAATTTATGTCAGCAGTCAGAGAAGATGGATACAAAACACATGATCAAGGAGCCAAGGTGGACATTAGTTTTTCTGAGAAACAGATGATGGCGTCAAGGACTTGGGAGCTTGCGGGTGCAGAGAATCACAGGGTGTCTGGCTGCTCAGCTGTGCCTCCAAAGGAAAGGGAAAGGGCAGGTTGCCACCCATGACCTTCAGAGGACAGTGAGCTTTGCTCTGAAGATATGAAGGAGCCACTGAAGGACTTTGCTGATGACTGAACAAGATGACAATGCAGGAAGGAACTGCGGAGAGTGGAAGATTTTTCAATTGTCTCATTTGATGTACCAAAAATACATGATTACTTAGTTTTCAGGTGTGATCTGACGTACAAACTTGTCACATTTGCTAATTCCTAGCTTCCTCTTCTGCTGTTTTCTGGAGTATGTGTGCAAATAT
This sequence comes from Thryonomys swinderianus, assembly GCA_004025085.1. Taxonomy (NCBI): domain Eukaryota; kingdom Metazoa; phylum Chordata; class Mammalia; order Rodentia; family Thryonomyidae; genus Thryonomys; species Thryonomys swinderianus. The sequence continues at coordinate 12,583 of PVIC010014039.1, forward strand.
TTGTTTGCATTATCTTTTTTTTTTTTTTTTTTTGAGACAGGGTCTCGCTTTGTAGTTCAGGCTGGCTCTGAGCTCACTATGGAGGCCAGGCAAGCCTTGAACTCAGCAATCCTCCTGTCTCTGCCTCCCGAGTGCTGGGATTACAGGCATGAGCCACCACGCCCGGCTCATTGGCATTATCTTAAATTCCTGCTCCCCTGCTTGCCCTCCTCAGAGGAAACACCTTCCTGAGGGACGGATGCATTGCAGGGGCATTTTTACTCTTGAAACCTTCCATTTCGTCTTCCCTGCTTGGATAATCACTTAAACTCACAAGTAGGATCTTTGAGTAACCTATGCCCTGAAAAATGACAAAATGTTCCCCAACAAAACAGCTAACAAGGCACTATTTTCTTGAAGGAATATAATTATGCATTGTTGTGAAGCACAAAATGTAACCCCAGAATAAAAAAAAAATCATTCATCCCTTAATTAAAATAAATTTTATTGAGCACCTATTTTGTATTAGACTCTGAGTCCCATACCAGATACATAATAGTGAGAAAAAATAAAACCAAAAAACATCTAAGCCTTCAGGACCTTACAGTGGGGGGGGGTGTGTGTGTGTGTGTGTGTGTGTGAAAGAGAGAGAGACAGACAGAACAGAGAATTGGCATGCACAGATAAATAATTATTAAAGAAGAAAATGCACAGTAAAATGTGTATTTGTAAAATTTGTAGTAAATTCCAGGAGAGAACAAAGCAAGACACTTTGAAAGAGAGAGTGGAAGGCAGGGGATGTAAACATGAGACTGAGATGTCAGGGAATTTATGAGGATGAGACATTTGCGATGAACATGAGGAAGGAAGGGGCAGCTTTCAGGTTGGAAGCAAAGCCCTCTGGCAGAAAGGATAGTATGGAAAGTCCTAGGGTTAGTGCAAGGGCCAGGAGCTGGGTGGAAAGGTCCGACTCACAGGGTCTACTGTCAGACATGCTGTTACCAGCCCATCTCTTGTGCCTCTAGAGGGTGGTGCTTGGTGCTGGGCAGGATCTCCAAATACCACTATCCACAGGCACGTCTTGCAGAAGTGCTGAGAAGCTCTCTGATGCTCGTGAAGCCTTCTGCAGACTGCAGGGTCTTCCGTGGTGGCTTCTTCGGCTCTCCTAAGTCTGGGGCTGGCTGTGAAGGGCTTGATTATGTCACCCTTGGGAACATGTGGGAACCCCTTTACTTTTGCTCCCTGGACTTGCTGGAATTCAGTTCCTCTCCCATGTTCCTGCTTCACAGTGGGGAAGAGGTAGAGTGGGAGGAACCGAGCAGGGCAGACAACACATTTTGAAATTTTCAGCAGTGTCTGCCGCAGGGGGGAGGGTGATTGAAAATAACTAGATACAGCCGTGGTTGACTTCTGAAGGAAAGCACAGGATTCTCTCCAGCACCTAAACATATCTGAGCAGAGAAAAGTAAGTCTGGATGGTGGGTGGAAAGACTGCTAACCAAAATGCCTAGAGAGGGTGTGTTCTTTGACATAAAGAGGGAGAATTTAGCATGATGTTGTTTAGATGGAATGTCAGGCTCTAAAGTTAATGGTTGGCATATCCATTTGGGTCGCCTCTTTTCATCCTTCCTTCAGACTTTTGACAGCCTCGGTTGGCTAATTTTTGTCTGAAGCAACATTCAAAGTGGAACTTTTGTTTTTGCTGCTCACTGATGACGGCTTTGGTATGTGGAGAAATTAGGAATGCTCTTTCTGTGGCTGTCCCCTTCCTTTCCTATCAACTAGCCCAGAAAGCTCTTGATAACAGCTGTGAAGTGATAGAAGTCCAGACCCTGCCCTTGCTTTCTGTTGCCTTTGCGGATTTATTTGTTGAACTGTAAAATGTCTTAATTACAAATAAATATGCTTCCAGAAAGGAAAAGAGTATTATGAGTTAAATTCAGAGTAAATATATTAGACACAGAGCAGGTGAATGTTAATGAAGGCGATTGCTTTGAAGCTTAAGCTATGTGCACACACATTCGCAGGTATAAAACAAAGAAATTGGTTTGGTCTTACCAAGAGCCAGGATTAAAAACCATAAGGCTTCATGCTTGTATTTTTGGTTCCACCCTACTTTAACATCTCAATTTTTTTTTTTTTTCCTTTTTGAGACAGGGTCTCGCTTTGTAGTTCAGGCTGGCTCTGAGCTCACTATGTAGTCCAGGCAAGCCTTGAACTCAGCAATCCTCCTGTCTCTGCCTCCCAAGTGCTGGGATGAGTACAGGCGTGAGCCACCACACCCAGCGACATCTCAAATTTTTGTTACTCATTTTTTAAATTAAATTTTTTTTTTTTTTTTTTTTTTGAGACAGGGTCTCACTTTGTAGTTCGGGCTGGCTCTGAGCTCACTATGTAGCCTAGGCAAGCCTCGAACTCAGCAATCCTCCTGTCTCTGCCTCCCAAGTGCTGGGATTACAGGCGTGAGCCACCATGCCCAGCACTGTGGTATGTGGTATTGATTGCTGGAGGGCGTGAGTCTCCATGCCCAGCATTGTATGTGGTTACCGGGGATTGAACTCAGGACCTTGTGCTTGCGAGGCAGGCACCAGAACAACTGAGCTAATCCTCCGGCCCCTTAAATTCTTTATTGGTACAATTTATATATATCTCACAATCACACATAACATTGGGGAATTTGTGCCAATATATGACACAGTCAATTCTAATTTTTACCCATATCCCCACCCACCCACACCTCCTCATTTTGATTATCTGTTCTAAACTATTCATTCTCTGATGGTATTTTTCCTGGAGTTCAAAGTCCTTGTCAAAACTCAGATGAATTTATCCACAAGGCATGTTGAATCCCAGAGTGGCACCAATAAAGCAAAGAGAAAAAGGGGGATGAGACAAGATTGTTTATTACAAAACAGCTTCAGCTGTCCTCCCGGAAGATGGTTAGAAATGATGCATCAGAGTGTCAGGAGGACAAGCATGCGCCAAGTCAGGACGCTTTAGAGACGCACTGATACGTGTGACACTAGGTACAGGGGAGCTTACTTCTCTAAAAGTGCTTCTGTCTGCTAAGAGGTTCTCTCTCTGTCTGCTGGTAAGTAGTAAGATCTAGTATAGTCTGAGAGTTCATCTTTTTTCCCTTTGCCAGGTATCCCTGAGATAAGCCGCCCAAAAGAGATGCTTCATTATTTACATTCAGGCTCAAGGATATCTGGACTTTTTATGCCTTTCAGGAATAGTTCTGCTAATTGCTCCTTGGAGAGGTGCTTAGGGGCAAGGAAGCTCGTGAGCACCGGCAGCCTTTTCTTCGGTGTGTTGGAAAAGTCATTTGGCTAATTGAGACAAAGATGGAAGCAGTGAATTTCCTTAATACATTACGCAAACATTTTCCTCACGACCCAGCTACAGAGAGAGCTGGCACATGGCTGTACTTTAGAAGACAAAGTTGTTTCTTTTCTTGAGGAGCTGATTTTCTGGGTGCCAGTAATACTGTGGACCATACTGGATCAGAAGCTTCTTGATGTTCCTTCAAAGGTCCATGTTAGAGACAAGAAGATAACGAGGGGAGAAGGCGTAGAAGGTGCATCCTCAGTAGGAATCTTAGAGAAAGGGACTTTGGAGGCAGCGTTGAGTCATGTGGGCCTTGACAGTAGCCAGAAGGTCACCTGTGGGCACAAGTGGGGTAACCTGATCACAGGCACAGGGCCACTGCTTGTGAGTTCAAGGCAAGTGAGATTCGAGCGTAGTTCTCACATGAGAAACTCAACCACGCTCCTTGGTCTTTGTCCTCTTGGGTATTTTGTGAGCAGAACTTTATCAGGAGCATCTAAACCTCCTCCAGCCCACAAGGAAGTCGCCTTAGGAGAGAGAGCAGTCATGAATGGCTGCTCTCAGAGGGCAGTCTGTGCTGTCCCTGAGACACCTGCGAGACTAAAAGGAGCCCTGGAGCTGGTGGGGTATCCGGGAAAGGCCTCCAAGCTTGGAGGTTGGACTGAGGATGCTGCATTTCAGTCACTGGGGTTTGGACGTCTGTGTTAAGGCTCCTGTCCCTGCCCAAAATGTCTCTAGGAGGTCAGCACAACTTGCCCCTGCATCCTGCTTTATGGCTATTAGCCTCGCTGATGCTAGTGGCAAAGTTTACATTTTTTTTCATGCATTTTAGAGGATAATACTCAGGGCCTTTGCAGTGAACTAACCTTCCAGATCTTTTTTTTTTTTTTTTTTTTTTTTTTTTAGCAGCAAGAGCATCACTGCATACATAGGCTGGGCTTGAACTTGTGATCTCCTTCCTTCGCCTCTGACAGTGGTGAGATGACAGGTGTCTACCACACTTGGCTGTCCTGTCACTGGATGAAAATAATGAGTTGTGCCTTCAGGTTCAGAAGAAATGTTAATCTGGCATTTTTTTTTTTTTTTTTTTTGCTTTTGAGACAGGGTCTCGCTTTGTAGTTCAGGCTGGCTCTGAGCTCACTATGGTGCCCAGGCAAGCCGCCGCGAACTCAGCAATCCTCCTGTCTCTGCCTCCCGAGTGCTGGGATTACAGGCGTGAGCCACCACATCCGGCATTAATCTGGCATTTTTATTGAGTGCCTATTTTGTTCGAGGCATCAGGGCTGGCTTTAGGTATCCATTTATGAGAAATGCAACTGTGATTTGAACACAAAAGTTGTATGTGTGCAAGAGAGAAAAAGAGAGAGAGGTTAAACAATTCTAGACAGAAAAAGTGAGTCACACATTTACAGTTTGTTTTAAATCCCAAGTAAGAAGGAAACAGAGGACTTTGTGAGAGCAAGAAGCAGAGTTCACCACATCCTTCTCTTTGGCTGGGGCATCACAGTTCTCTGACATCTTTACAGGGTACAATGCTGGCATCATGCTTGTTTCCACATCATACTTTTTGGCTCTAGTATAATTTTGGGTCCAGTGGTCCTATCACAAAATATCTTAATCCCAATACTGGTTTGTACTCATTTTAAATATTCTAAAACCAGTGCATTTGATTTGTTTATAAAGACAAAGAAACAAAGAGAAACCTCTCTCAGAGAGGGAGATTGGTTCTAGAAACCCTCGGATACTTCAACTTCCAGATGCTCCAGGCTCTTACACAGAGCGGCTTCACATTTGCACAGAGCTCATGTGTGTTTTCTCGTGTACCGTCCTCTGCCTCACTTAACATGCAACACGCGGTATAACTGTGATGTAAACAGCTATTGATTTATTTAGGGAATAATGATAAGATAAAGCTCCTGTGGATGTTTAGCACAGACACATTTTTTAATCGTTTCAATCCATGGTGGGTTCAAACCATGGATGTCACACCTGTTGATACAGAGGGCCAACTGTAATGATTATGTTTTCTTTTACCATCTGCTTAGTTATTGATCCATGATGATGTGCCATTAGCTAGATTTCTATCAATTAAAAAATTGTGTTCTCATGCTCACATAGCTTGCAAATCACCTCATTATCAGTACCCTTTGGGTGATACCTGCCCTAAAGCATGGGCCGATGTGTCCCGTTGCACGGCCCTCAAGTCTCCCAATCTGTCAATGACTAAGGTCCTTCCACATATCATCACACTGAGTTCTCACCTCGCCCCGCAGAGAACTTGCTTCTTTCATCTTACTCATGAGCAAACTGATGGGTGAAGGGGCTAAACATCAGCTGGAAGGTGTGCAACTATAGCTGATACATATAAAAACATGCTCCCTCGACTCAAGAGCCAGTGTAGTTTCTCAGGGGCTCAGTTTCCTTTATGTGCACATGTGTTTTCAGACTCAGTAGGCTTCTGCTGTCAAGCATTGAATATTCTCACCTTGATTTGTTTTGGGCCTTTTATAGTATTTAATTTGTCTATTTGGTATCAGATAATTACCTGTCCAGTTGAAATAGTTGTATAGTAAGATAGGACTTTTCTTAGTCTTTGTTTTTCCTTCTATAAAGTGATCATTTGCCAATGCCTTCCTCATGTGACAAGAAAATGAGATAATGCCTATACGCGTATGTGTGTTTGTTCATGTTGTGTTCAGCAAATGCTAGCTTCTATCTCTCACTGTTAGATGGAAATCCACTATTTCCAAACATGGCGTTGAAGTGTCTTATTAATATAAAGAGCCCCATTATTTAAGAAGAGATGTTCAATGGTACAGGTTATGTCTTATTCATTATATACCTCTTGGAATTCAAACGTCACCAAAATACCCCAAATGGGAGGCACAAAAACTGTATAAAAAGACACTGATGTCAGATAAAAGGAATCTTTAAGTCAAAAGCAGTCCCAGACTCAAATAGCTAACATCCACTTCAGAATTCTTCTTTGGAAGGTCTCCTGACCCTCCGATTCATCAGAACAAATCAGCTCCCTGGCCTGATGAGGTTGAAAGGGTGGCTGAATTTGGACAGCTAAACAGGCTGTGGTACACTGCTGGTCTCAGTAACCACTCGCTGGCCACGAAGCCACAGGCAAGAGGCACTGATCCTCTTCCATCAAGGCTTCCTTTCTCCAGAGGAAAAGGAATAAGCCAGAACAGCAGCCTGCTTTTCTATCCTGTCTTCAGCATTTGACACTTTTATTTTTTATCAGATCATTTCCACAAGAAAAGACATAGGATGCTTCAATTTCTGTGCTTTAACATATCTGCTGAAATTACGATAGCGAAGTTAGAACAACTGACTAAAACAAGACCCTTGAAGCAGCAGATACAATTTATGACATTCCTGCTTGCTTTTGTCATAGAAACGCAAAGGAGTTTTGCACATTGCATGGAAAAATAAAAAGTCTGTGAACCAGGTGAGTATTTTTTTCACTATGTCGGTTTTGTCGAGGGTCAGATTTTACTCTCAGATAACCGCTTTAAAACCACCTATCGTGACTTGTCAAATGGAAGGGAATCTGCAACATTCCAGGCATTAGAATAATAAAATGTGCCAATGACAGACCTTGGTATATGGTAAGTGCTCAAACATGATAGCTCTTATTATTACCCTGAAATGTCAATCTTGTACAACTTTAGTTTGAGAAAGAAAATGATATTGGTTTTCACAGCACCATCTTCAATACATGAACAAAGAGTTTCCTGGTGATTCTTGGGAAAAGATAATTAATGATCTCCTTGCTCCCAAATAAAATCAATAGTTATTTCAGTCCTCAGTGTACTTAACATTTTGGTACCTTTTATTGCTATGTGATTGTCACTTCTTGGTTTCCCTGGGACAGGGCTAGTCAGAATTCTAATAAAATTTGCTTGAAAATCAACCTCATCCCTATTTCCAATCCTGTCTCTTCCATGCAGCAGAGCAAGACGCTTACCATCTACATGAGTGACAGGAGGTGTGGAACGTGTCAGCTTAGTCTGCTTTCCATTGATATAGTTTAATTTGTGTTATTTTAGTAGTATGCATCCTTTTGTGACTTTGCATGATGACTTCGACATTTTTCCCATTTACCTGAGCATAATACCTCCCCACATTTTTCAAGATCCCATCCGGTCCTGGGAAATCTCATCCTGACTCTTGTAATGTACAGTGGCTATAAAATGTACAGCCTCCTGCACCCTACTCTTTCCTTGTGCTTCACAAAAGAGCAGTGAAACTCTGATTAGCAGTATCATTCTAGAACCAGATTACAGAGGTTTGAAAGAATATTGGCTCTACCACCTGTAACTGTTGTCTTAATTTTCTCATCTGTGAAATGAGTACAGTTACTTTTATATCATTGGACTATTGTGAGAATTAAATTAGTTAAATAGTAAAAGTTGTTAATATGTTGTTCCTAGTTCTTTCTTTTTTTTCTTTTATGGTATTTTGAATAATTCATCTTGAGGGTTTACCTGTCTCTAGCTCTGAAAACATCTCCTCACACTGGCTGCTTTGGCTACACATACTTTCGATGTTATTGTTAATCGCCTGGATTTCTGACTGAAACCTTTTCATGGACACTAATTTTTTGCTCAACTTATCATTCATGATTTGTATTATTTTGTTTAGCTCAGCTACTTTTTTTTGTTTTGTTTTTTTTTGAGACAGGGTCTCGCTTTGTAGTTCAGGCTGGCCCTGAGCTCACTATGTAGCCCAGGCAAGCCTCGAACTCAGCAATCCTCCTGTCTCTGCCTCCCAAGTGCTGGGATGACAGGCTTGAGCCACCACGCCTGGCTCTGTGGCATGTGGTATTGATTGCTAGTGGGCGTGAGTCTCCACGCCCAGCATTGTATGCGGTTACTGGGGATCGAACTCAGGACCTTGTGATTGTGAGGCAGGCACCGGAACCACTGAGCTAACCCTCCGGCCCTCAGCTACTTTTTGATTAGTGTTTTCTGACAACTCTTGGATCTTTTGGTTGTTACTTACCTGTTTGGATATGTCTTCTGTGAACCTGCCAAAAGCCTCCTTGATCCCTAAACTCCTCTGCTATCCTTTGGAATAATTCAGGCTATTTCCCCCTCAGTGTGCCCTGATTAGCTTTAGGGACTGAGTTCTGGGAGGCATCAGGTTGTCTTGTCATCTCAGGTTTCTATTGTTTGTTTGTTTTGATTGTGCTGAGGTTTGTGGACACTAGTAGCGGGAAGACTTTGTTGATAGTATAGAGATCTCTTTAGTAAGAGACTTTTCAATGGTGGACTTCAGGTGTGGCTCTGCCCCAAGGTCTGCCCAGCTCTGTTAATTTCAGAGGGGAGATGCAGTGAAATCGCCCTCTAAAACCAAGTTCTCTGGGAATGTACCCCACTCAGTACAGAAAGCATGACAAATGCATGTAACACATTATTGGTTAGATTCCATGTATTATCTCTAGACGATCTTTTTCAAAATATTAATGTCCTTCCTGTTTCTCCAGCCTTTCTGAAACTACAGGTTTATTTCTACCTTACAATTAGATATATTAACTTCTACATGCAATTGAGATGAAATGCCTTGCTCCTGTGAAATCTTGTTCACAGAGGGGTACCATCACACAAATGCCATTTGGGACAGAACCTGGGTATCATCCGGAGGGCTCCATCACCGCATCTACTAGGCATCATGTTTTGTCTCTTGAGTACCTTGCCAGTGTGTTCCTTCTATTATAGGTAGAAAAGCCAGCTAGACATATGTAGGCAGATAGATAGGACTGGCCCTTGAAAGAAAACAAAAAAAGCCAACTTGGAGGTTACTGCTGCCAGAGAAAAGCTACCCCACCCATATAAGATAAATAGCTCATTAAAATTCCAAACAGGCAGCCATCAGATATTCTAAAGAAGGCACCAACCTCCTGGAGTGGAGGGCTGAGACTTTAACCCACCTCCCCAGAAAAGAGTCAAAGTCAAAATTCCTGTCTGATTGTTAATTCCCCACTGTACTCTTTGGTTAATTGTAACCCATCCACTTTTTTGAATCTTATTGATAGCCCCCTATTTCAGACCCGCCTCACCTCTTGGCTTTGCTCCATAAAAGCCCTCTAAAAAGTGAGGTAGGGGGGTTATCCACTTTCCGGGTTCCCCCTTCTGTCTCTCTTAAGGCAGAAGCTTTCTCTCTCAATAAAATCTTCCTACTCAAACCTCCATTGTTCCTAAAATTCATTCTTCGATTTTTAGAGAACACGAACTCACATTTCAGGTGGGGAGTTAGGCCTTAACTCTCCTGCGTCACTTCTACATTTATTTTTTTGTTAGTACATGTTTGTGGTACATAATGATTATACTGATTGTAGGAGTTGGTACATGTAAATCACGCATCTTACTTTCCTGATGCTACCATAGCTCTAGCTGTTGATATCCTTTGGTACCCTGAAATTATTGCAAATGGCTCCCTCTTACACTGTTGCCTGATTTGATTCCTTTCTTTTTTATGGCAGCCAGCGTAAAGAACCTAGAGTCAGACTCTGAACCTGTTATTCCTTGAACAGAAACTTTACAATAGGCTGCTCGTGTTGCTGATCAAAATCTAAACCAACAGCCCAGTTTTCAGACCTCGGCAGTGTGGCCAAAGCCTCAAAGTCCACCTCTCCTGCTGGAGAACGTGGCTCTCTGCAGAGCTCCCTAGATGCATACAGTCTTCCAGCGCACCATCACCTTCCTCAGTCTCTAGTCCTTTGCATTTGTGGTGTGTTTTCTAAGCAATGTTTTTGTCCTTACCTCCTGTTTAGGTGGTTTGGCCGTTAGGACTTGAGACTGATACTAATTTACCCATGAAAACTTCCCTTTATAATTTCCAATATTGGGCTAAGGCCCTTTAAAAAATATATCTGAATTGCACAATCACTTGTAATACAGTGTAGTAGTCATTATTGGCTGTGGCATCAGACTGCCTGGGTTTCATCTTGGCTGTGCCACTTGCTTGCTTGATAGGCTTGCGACACCATCTTCACCTCACTGCACTGGACTAGCATATAAACAGCACTTCCCCAGAGTACCTTGAGTGAAGGTCACAAGCCCTACTCTGTCTTAATGCGCTTGCATTGTTACTAGTTTAATAAAATCTTATAAACTAGATAACTATTAAGCAAGAGAAATTTATTTCTCATCACCTGGAACCTAAAAAGTTTGAGATCAAAGTAGCAGCAAGTCTGGTGTCTGGAGAGGGCCTATTTTCTAGTTCATAGATGAAGGCTTCTAGCTGGTGCTAACATGGAGGAAAGGAGGAGCTCATGCTCTGAGGTCCCTTTTCTAATGGCACAAATTCAGTTCTGTCTTTATGGCCCAATCAACACACAGTGCCCTTGTCTTCTAATACTGTGACCTTTGGTGTTAAGATTTCAACATGTGAATTCTGGCAGAAATAAGCACACAAAGACATAACTTTTGGCACTATGACTTTGTAATGTCTTCCATCAAAATTAGGCTGTTTTGCCCCTTTTTTAAATTGAATTCTTTATTGGTATAATTTATATACATCTTAAAATCATGTATAACATTGGGGAATTTGTACCAGTATATGACACAAGTTAATTCTCATTTTTACCCATATCCCTACCCACCCCCACCTCCTCACCCCCTTTATACATGATCTTTTATTTTCTTTCAGAATCATATTTATTCCTTCCCCTCATCACATTCCCACATCAAGTTTCCTATGGAAATTTCCTGCTCTATAAAAGCTGTCCTACTCTCTAGAGCTCATTTGCATCTACAGGTGTTCATGCCAAAGAGAAGATCCGGAATTTGTCTATCTGTGATCTATTGATTTCACTTATTAGTATATCCTCCAGCTGTCTCCATTTGCACCTAAATGGATCAATCTTGTCATTCTTTACGGCAGAGTAATACTCCATTTTATAAAAAAAAACACATCTTCTACCATCCAAGTACTAACCAGGCCCGACCCTGCTTAGCTTCCAAGATCAGACAAGATCGGGCATGTTCAGGGTGGTATGGCCGTAGACAAAAAACCACATCTTCTTTATCCACTCTCCAGTTGATGGACATTTGGGTTGTTTCCAAGATTGAGCTATCACGAACTGAGCTGCTGTGAACAAGGGTGTACATTTGTCTTTCCAATGTGATTTTTAAAATTCTTTTGGGTATGTTCCTAACAGGGAGATAGCTGGGTCAAATGAGACCCCTAGTCCTAGTTTTCTGAGAAATCTCCACACGGATCTCCACGATGGTTGCGCAAGTCTACATAGGCTGTTTTGCCCTTTGAACCTGGTCTGGGCCTGGGGCTCGCTATGTGTCTGATATGACTATAGAAAATGTATCCTAGGGCCGGAGGGTTAGCTCAGTGGTTCCGACGCCTGCCTCGCAAGTGCAAGGACCTGAGTTTGATCCCCGGTAACCACATATAATGCTGGGTGTGGAGACACGCCCACCAACAATCAATACCGCATACCATAGTGCCAGACATGGTGGCTCATGCCTGTAATCCCAGCACTCGGGAGGCAGAGACAGGAGGATTGCTGAGTTCGCAGCGGCTTGCCTGGGCACCATAGTGAGCTCAGGGCCAGCCTGAACTACAACGCGAGACCCTGTCTCAAAAAGCAAAAAAAAAAAAAAAAAAAAAGAAAATGTATCCTAACAGAGATTGAAAAGTGTTGTAGTAAGTGTCGATCCACTTGCTGCTTGTAAGAACTCTGGAACCAGCACCACGGGAGGAAGTACAGGCCAATGTGATGGACATGGAGTGATGTGGCCCTGGGGCCCTCGTTACTCAGACAACCTCCACAGCATGTGAGATGACTGTGTCATCGCCAGCTGGCTACAGGTGCATGAATGAGCCCAGTTGAGCACAGGCTAAACTGGCTCATCATAGGATTGTGAGCTAAATGTGAAGCCACTAAGTTTGGGGAGCCTTTTTGTACGGCAAGCATACAGTGCACTCACAGTGCTGTGAGTTAGGTGACACATTCGGGGAGCACGGTGCATGCACAAGGGAAGCACTGACTCTTAGTTACGTGGATTGCCTGCTAGACTGCCAGCTCCCTAAAGGCAGGCATTGATTTTTCCCCACCTCATCCTCCCTCCACAGTGATGAGCTTTGTACATGTTGAGTGCTTTTGAGATTTCACTGATAAGCATAACTCCTGTTATCCAGGAAGAAGTTGTTTTAGAGAGTAGCTATTTTTGCTTATATACTTGTGCATTTACATCAGTGAGTTTTCTTTATTAGTTTAAGTTACACTAAAAGTTTCATTTACTAAGAATGTGGAGTTGATAATATAAAAAGTCCATCTGCTGCCAATACTTTTCCAATCTTATGGCTACTTATGTAGTAATGCTCTAGTACTGATTGCTGTTGGGCATGGTTCACCATGCTGGGTATTGTTGTATGTGGTTACCAGGGATTGAACTCAGGACCTTGCACTTGCTAGGCAGGCGCCAGAACCACTGAGCTAAATCTCTGGCTCCAGTGCTGTTTTATTTTTGTATTCTTATGATCTTTCAAATAACTTTTGAACTTTGTTTCATTAAATTTTAATTATATGTCAAGGAGCAGAAGAGTATAGTTTGATAACTAATCACTGGATGAAACTCAGATATTTGTCAAAAATCAGTAAAAAATATAAACTGTAAAAGACTGGTGTCTTGGTCAGATTTCCTTTTGTTAGGATAAAATGCCTGACATACATAATAGAACAATTTCTTTGGTTCACAGTTTTAAAGATTTTGGTCAATGGTTCGCAGATTCCAAAGCAGGAACATCATGTTAGAGGATGTTTGAGAGCAAAGTTGCTCGCTTCATGGAGACCAGGAAGCAGAGTGGGGAAGAGGATTGGAGAGGAAGGGGCCAGGGACTAGGTATAGTCTGAGGAAGATCAGGCCCCTGAACCACACAGGCACACAGTAGTATGCCTTACTAATCTCTGAATTTCACCAAGGCAATGAAGTTGACAATCAAGATGAACTGTCATGACTCTTACGTCAGATTTCCAGGAATTTCTAAACTTCATAATCTTAGACTTCATTTCTGCTCCCTCATCTACCACCAGCTGTGAATTCTTATTGATAACTGAGCCTGTTTCTCTGACTAGAAGTGTACTTTTCATTGCTTTTACTAAAATCTTTTCAAATCCAAATGTGCTTATACTATCAGCACTTACTATCCCAACAAAGATTTGCATTCTGCAAACTGTATGTCAGCATTAAGCGACCAGAAGGTTCTTAGGCTTTTGAAAACTTAATGGGATGGGAGCTTTGAGGATCTCCATCTTCTTTCTCCTCTTTTTTTTTTGTTCATTTATTGACAGAAGGTTAAATGAAGCCTGAACTTGAACATCAAGTTCTTTGTCTATTTTTACAAGAGCGCATGGCAGTTTCACTATGCAAACCTGACAGATTGTCAAACGTAGTTTTGGAATAGCCAGGTTAGACAGTGCCTTACTTTTTAAAGCTTAATCTGAAAAAACAAGCTGGTCTGCTGGGGATTTAGCTCAAGTGGTATCACGCCTACTTTGGAAGCACAAGGGCCGAAGTTGGATCTCCAGTACCCCAAAAAAAAAAAAAAAAAAGCTGGTCTTCCTATGATACTCCTAATTTGTATAAAGAATGATGTTTACTAGTAACTTTCACAGCAACATAAATTGAACCTATTTAATTTTTTCTAATGAAAAATCTTGTATATGTTAAGTAATTTTATCCAGCAATTTAACATAGTACTCTGAACCACACATTAAAAATGCATATTTCTGCTTTTGTCCTTTTTTTTTTGAGACAGGGTCTCGCTTTGTAGTTCAGGCTGGCTCTGAGCTCGCTCTGTAGCCCAGGCAAGCCTCGAACTCAGCAATCCTCCTGTCTCTGTTTCCTGAGTGCTGGGATTACAGGCGTGAGCCACCAGGCCAGGCACTGTGGTATGTGGTATTGATTGCTGGTGGGCGTGAGTCTCCATGCCCAGCATTATATGTGGTTACCAGGGATCGAACTCAGGACCTTGCGCTTGCGAGGCAGGCGCCAGAACCACTGAGCTAACCCTCCAGCCCTCTGCTTTTGTCCTTTTAAGAACTGAATCTCTTTGTGTCAAATATTTAAAGAAGACAAATGATTTAAAATGGTTTTCAGCCACATCTAACATTTTTGAGAAAAGAAAACTCTATAAACAAATTCATTTAGTTAATATCATTTTTGGACAGTTTCACTCAAACTGTTAATAAACTACCAGGCACTTTCCAGTGATCTATTTTTAGGCTTCATGCAGTATAATGAGCAATTAAAGAAAATACAAAGATAAAAGGTATCGAGTGATTTGGAATTTAATGAACCTATCTACCAATTAGAACACATGGTTTAAATATGGAACCTGGAGATATGGACTGTAGGGAAAACCTTGTCAACATTAACTTCATTAATGATATTAACTTTAACTTCTGCATAGCTGCCTGGCTAAGTAAACTAAATTTCTGTTCTGAAGTAAATCTCCTAATCACCTTTCCAGCCACACAGAGAACATAGCCAGTGGATTTCCTAAAGTTCACAAGTCAGGGGAAATGCAGCTGAGTGCGATAATAACTTTACATTTTAATATGGACTTATCCTGCAGGACAAAGTTGCAAGCCAGATTTGAAATTTGCTGCTTAGAGAATTACAGTTGATTTGGCAGCACTCCAGCTTCTGTAAACTTGGCGAGGCTTCCAGAAGCAAGTGCTGAAAGATGTCAGAGGATGGAGGTTTGCGACCTGGATGCATTTTGCGTGCCTGATGAAAATTCAAGTAAGTTGCTCAACCTCCACGGGCTTTAGTTTCTTCATCCGCAAGATGGGGAAACTCAAACCTGACCTATCTACCTTGGCGACTTGTAAAGAACAAATGGGGAACTGAGTACAAACATCCTCCAGGAAGGTCAGAATCTTAATCTTTTTGTCTCATAATGACATATTAATATTCCATTTCATGTGAAGATCTTAGGGTAGATTTCTTTTTCTGATTAATAGAATCCCGAGTGATCAAACATCACTAAGAAGTTTGTGGGCATAATCCAAATGGTCATTGGTGTGGAAACCTAATGAGACCATGGACAGTTCCATCTACTTCAGCAGGGGCGAAGGGAGGGGCACACAAGTTTGGCTCGCTCAGGTGAGGTGTGGGACATTGGGGTGACAACTGCAGTCTCCTCTCCTGCCCAGGGAAACAGCACAGCCTTGAGCAGCTCTTCTCAGATATTCATCTGTGTTCTTGGAAGCCCCTGGGGTGATCCAGGAGGTCTGGGGGGACCCGAGTGCTGGCATGTCACAGACCCTGCTAACACCTCAGGTGGAGGGTGTGAGCACTCAGCGCAGAGTCTTGCAGTGTGTTCGAAGGCTTGGATGGCTGGAACAAGATATCGCAGCATTCAGGGTTTAATCAAGAGGCTCTGGAGCTGGAGGTTTAATAGGAAGGTGGCAGCAGAGTTTTGTTCCTGACAAGGTCACTCTTCCTGGCTTGCAGAGAGACAGATGTTTTATCCTCCTAAATCCTGCCCTCTGAGTAATCTCTTTCTCTTCTTATTAGGCTACCAGTCTTATCTAAATAATGGGTGTTAGGAAACATGTTTTATTGGCTCACCAACAGTCAGTGTAACAAATGTACCATCCCAATGCAATATGCTAATAGGGGACAGTAAGGAGATTAGAAAGAAGGTCCAGGGGATTCTATGTCTTTTCTGCTCTTTATTCTGAAAACCAGAAGTTCCTTTAAAAGATAAAGTCCATTAGTTATGTTTTTTAGAAATAGATTCTACCACTATACTCTGCCCCTGAAACACAGGGACTCTGGGCTGGAGAAAAGGAGCAGCGAAGCCAGATGTTTCAGGCATTCTTTTCTGTGCCACCAATAGCCATCAGGATGTGGTCAACGGCTCCAGGGCTGTCACCAGATGGAGACAGCCTTAAACTTCAGCCAGACCTAGGGACACCACTCTGAGCCTCTTTCTTATCTTAGAATCAGAGTAACAGCAGCATAATGAATTCAATCTTCTTAGCATTAAGGAATATAATGGTGCATAACTTTTACACCCAGAATAGGATATGTAGTAAGCACACAATACTGCATAGGAGAAATTTTTATTATTAAATCCTGTCAAGTCATGGAGAACTGTGCTGAAAAGGAAGGGGCTTTTAAGACTAGACCAGAGAGTAAGAGGCAATAAAAGAACGACTGAGACCAGAAGTAAGACAATGAGAGATCAGGACAGTAATAAGATTCCCTGGTTTATATACAGACTTCACTCTCATTACCGCCTTTGATCCTGAGAATGACTTTGTGGAACAAATTCCCCTTTGTAACGGATGAGGAACCAAGGCTTAGAAATGATCAGGGACTTTCTGTAAAACACAGATATGGCGCATGCTAGGGTCCAGAGCATCTAAATCCTAAGCCCAAATCCAGTGTAATCATTGCCATTAGGGGTGAAGCCAGACTGCTGGACCCAGTGTGACAGATACGGATTGCCACTGGTGTAAATCTGACAAACCAGGTCACCTCTCTAAGTTTCAAATTGTTTACTCCTTACTTAGGGATCATGACGGTGCTTACCTCATTATTTTGTAAAGATTGTATATTTTTGAAATACTGAGTATTTAGTTTAAGATCCGAGACGGGTGGCTAGCACATGGTGAGCTTACTACTTCTGAACTTGATTTTTTAAATGTGCTCCTTCGAGGGAAGAATATGCATCCACATTCTGTGAAGTGTCATTAGGGTCAGAGAGAATGGGACTCTTGAGGGGCGAGGGGAGGGGCCGTGGTTGCTACAGCATTAGGGGGAAAAGGCGCATGGTGCTCACTGGGTGTGCACCGCTCCACAGGTCTTTCTGCACAGCCGTTTGGGACATCTGTAGATTCAGTCAGGCGACAGAGCAAGCAAGGAAGTCCGTCTGGATTTCAGTCTCCAGTATCACGAATGACAGTTCACGTGGCAACAAAAAGATGACTTTCCCTGTAATCTTTGACAGTAACCAAAGATCCACGTAATGAAGTCTGGTCACAAATGTCATAGTAGCCAAGATCCCACATATGTAGTTTAGAAACTTAAACTATTACAGACTTTGCCCAAATTGTGTCAACACTCCATGAATTTGTTTCCTTCTGTCTTGGTAGTTCAATGATAAGCACATAGTAGGAGCAAAATAGACGTACAGTGTATAAGATTGGAGGAGTGAGTTGGTTCTACGAGTGTTCTATTTATTTTGTAGGTGGAGAGGACTTACACATCCGCAGGGAGATTAAGTGGGAGTGTTTTTGACCAAAGTGGTGACTTTTCTTCTCAGAGTTCATCATGATAAAATATGATGGTGGGAATAGTGAATCGACAGCACTCACCGAGCAGGTTATATGTGCCAGGAACCACCCTAAACGTTTTCCATACACTGCCCCACTTAATCTCTCTCAAAAATCAATTGAAACAGCGCTGAGCTGTACATTTGAGTGTGAGAAAACTGAGAGCGGCTAAGTCCTCTGCCTTTGGACAGAGCTAGTTCAGAGCTGGAACTGGGATTCTGGCTCGGGCTGCTGGGCCCAACTCCACCCACCAGACAGCTTCAGAAGTCACGAGATAGAGATTGGGCTGTGACGCGGGGAGGGTGTCAGTGAGTGTATAAGGAGTGTGTAATATGAAGGTAGTGTCTGAAAAGAGCTGCGACAAAATTAAAGAAAGACGTCGGTGGTCAGTGAGTTGGGGTCCTGCTGTGTGAATTATGGGGGCTGAGAGACGGCACAGGCCTCAGGGTGAAATGGTAAAGTGTGGCAGACTGGACAGAGAGCAACTTCATAACTGACTTTATTAAGAGTCAATGCAATAAACGTTGGGACTGTGCAAAAGGAATCTTGTGACCCTTTCTCTGGTGACCCTCTGCTCCAGCCACACTGCTGTGCTCTGAGACCTGGCCTCCCTCAACTTCGGTCTGGTTGCTCCCTCTGCCTGCAAGGTTTTTTTTTTTTTTTTTTGGACTGGGGATTGAATTCAGGCCATTGTGCATCCAAGGTCAGCACAGAACCACTTGAGCTAAATCCCCAGCCCTTGCCAGCAAGGCTTTTGTCCCCTGAAATGCCCTGGTGTCATCCTCACTGTCACCGGGATTTTGCTTACGTGTTGCCTCTTCATGAGTCCTTCGCAACCCTGCATAAAAGACACAGTTACTCGGCCGGTCAAGTCAAGCTCCCTGAGTTACTGACCGTCTCCCCAGCACTCCTGTAAGTCAGAAGCCAGATGGCCTTGTCTCTTGTAGTGTCCACTGCCTATAGCCAGTAGTACATGTCCACTGAATAATGTAAAATATGTTTAGCGAAGATCAACTGGGTGCAAGAGATTTTGCCGATTCCACTGTGGATACAGTTTTCTCGCTTCTGGGAATCAAAGGAGCTCAGGTTTACATGATGATCGCTGTGTGCCGGCCACACCCTCAGACCTGTGTCACTCTTCTCTTCCTGAGTCCTCTTTATAAACCAGTAAGGCAGAACCATTCTACAGCTGCTGCAAAGCATTGCACCAAGTCAAAAGATTAGCAGTTACGAAAGTAGGACTCGAACCCAAGGCAATGGAGTTTCAGCATCTGCTATGTTAATCATGACAGATTAAAGGCAAATGAAGAAGCAGCCACACAGGACTCCAGCAAATGAATAAACTGTGGCAAAGAAACAGCAAGCAGGTGTCATATGCCGGCTACTGGGGCAAACAGGCTAAATCTCATTTGGTGACTATGTGTCTAACCAGGTGGCCGCGGAGACAGTGAATGGTTTTACACTTAGAAATGACTTTCACCCACATCGGGGCCAACTGACTGTGAGGCTGAGAGTGGGAGGGGGTTGAATTCGGATTGCTCAGAACGCTGGTCAACTTGACCTTTCTTCTCAAAGGAGGCTTCATGCACTTGACTCCCAGGAGCACCGAAGTCTACATTTTAATTTTCAATTCGCAAATAGTAACCATGGCTACAAATGGTCTATGGGTCTGTCTCATCTTCCTGAGCATTCCTGCTCTTGGGTTGTGAACAAGGCAAATGTTCCGGGTGATGAGAGTCCGGAGGAGCCGCCGGGTACCCTGGGACACAGTACTGCGGCGTCCCCTGTGGACACCTTTCCCAAGGAGGCCTGTGCCACAGGCGGGCTGGGCCTGCTCTGCCCCTGTCCGAGGGGCTCTTCATCGGCCCATCCTGCCCCTCTGGCCTCTAGAGCCGGTTTCCCAACACCCGGCCAAGTCGCATGACTGGTTTTCGCTTCAGTAGGCAAAGTGTCCCGTCCAGGAGTCCTGGCGCTCTGCCCGGCCTGGACAAGGGCGTCTGCCGCCGCTTCCCCGTGTCCTTCGCTGGCTGGGCCGCACGACGCGGCTGGACCTGTGCGATCGCCCCGGGCGGCAGAGCCCTCCGCAGGGGTCGGGAGGCGCCCGCGGGTGACCGGCGCGTCCCGCACCGAGGGCCGCGTCCAGCCCGAGTCCCGTCGGCTCTCGGGTCCGTCTGTCCGTCCGGAGGAGGCGCCCGCCAGCCCCGCCCTCGCAGCAGGTGGCAGAGGCGGGGCGAGAGGAGGCCGGCGCCCCGCTTCCCGCGCCCCCTGCGCCCCCCGCCGGCCCCGCGCGCACCTGCAGCTCCGCCCGCCCCGCTCCCTCCCGCGCCTCGGACGCCGGGCCAGGCGCGCTCCGCTCCGGGCAGACCCGCGACCGACGCCCGCCCGCCGGCGACTCCGCTCGCCACGATGAACGTGCGGAGGGTGGAGAGCATCTCGGCGCAGCTGGAGGAGGCGAGCTCCACGGGCGGTAGGACGCGCGGCGGCGCCCCTTCCCCTCTCCCGGACGGGCCCTGCGCGCGGGCGGCGGGGGGCGCTTGTGCCTGCGCTGCGGCGGGACGGGGGCGGCGGGCGGGAAGTGTGCGCGACTCGCGGGCCGGAGCCTGTGCGAGCTTTTGCCTTCTCTGAAAGCGTCCTCGGCGGCGTGTGGTTCCGCCGATACCTCGTCCCTCCCCGAGCGCCCGGGACGGAGGAGCCGGAGAGTCCGCCTCTCCCTCCGCGCTCCCCGCCGCTCCCGGAGCTTTCTCCACCGAAACTCCGTTCCCGTCCCCCGCACCGCCCGGCGGGATCCGGCCCCTGTCGGATTCTTTGACTTGTTTCACTGCTGGCTGAGCTTGGCGTGGTCGGGAGCGTGGTCTTCAGGGTCTCTGGGGAGTGATTTGTGTTGGGTTCAGCTGGGGAAGGCGCTGGGCTCTGGCCACCAACGCGGCTTCCAGAGCCGGAGGAAGGGGCTGTGCTCCGAGGTCGGGGAGGCCGCCCCCGCCCGCCCGGGGCGCTGTCTGGCGGGCATTTGTTCTCCGGTGGCGAGATGTCTACAGACGTCTTCGAGGAGCCCGAAATAGGAGGAAGGTGGCTGCGGGAACGTGAGAGTGACAAAGAGACAGACGTTTCCCGCATTATATAAGCCGAGGGCCACGCGTGGCTACAGTGTCATTTGAGTTTACAGGACGGGAAGTCTAAGTTGTGAGGAAGGCGGTTTCTAGACCATTTTTAGTATTCGGGGAAATGAAGTCGCTTCAGCCACTTGAATTTAGGGGCGCGAGAAACGGACACTCCTCCCTCTTTCCCCCTAATAGTTAAAAACATTGTAACAAGCAGCGCATTAATTTATCTGAGGGTGGAATTAAAAAAAATGTCCTCCTGTATAGCCTGGGAAAAATAATATGACTGTCTTTAAAAGTCCCCAGTTTACTTGTAATGGTGTTTAGAGTTAGTTTCACCCATGCCAGAGGCTGCTCCCTGAAAGAACTAAGCGGATGTGGGAAGTGATTAAGAAACTTATTTTTCATCCTGGTATTTTAAATTGTAGAGGGCTGGGTAGTTGCTGGTCACCCGTTGGCTTCAAAGGCTCTCTGTCTTTGCAGCTCTCTTCAGATGAGCAGGTGCAGAGTGTGTTGTGCTCTTAGGCACGCGCCTGGAGCCCCGACCTAGGGCGGGCGGGCTGTGGGGGGTCCTCTCGCGGGAGCCTATGCTGTTTGCCTCGTCACTGATAACAGCTTTTGGAAGGCACCTGGCCTTTCATCTGCCGGTGGGGGTTGCATCAACCTGTCCGGTCTCTTCAGTGCCCTCGGGGCCCAGAAGCTCTAGAGACAATGAATGAAATGACACCTGGGGAGTATGGTACAATGAAAAGATTAGTATCAGAAAAACTTGCTACCTGCTTTAGAATCAGCCCGTGGTTACTGGAGGAAAAGAAGGGGGTGACGATCTTGGCTAAAATGAGGCTGAAAATGAAGACATCTGATCCGATTGAACCCTCGTTTCTGGAATGAGAGCCACAAGTTCTTGTAGTTACTGTCATGTGACTCGGAGACAAATGAAACAATTCAGGGCCTTGTTTTGTTCTTGTTAGAGAAGGATCCCTTAACTCCGTAGTCTACATTATTTTCACCCAATATATGTGATAGTACTTTGGTCCTTCCAGCTCAGATTTGCGTCCTTGACTAATCTGGGGTAAGAAAGGCTGTTGGGCATTTTGAAAGGCTTGAATTCTCTCATCGGTTCTTTTTTGATGACAACAGCCTTTGACCTCTTGCTGTTCTCTGCTGAGTGGGACCTTGCAGTGGGACCTTGGTTAGTTCTTAATTAACTTCTGCAAGTGGAAGACTAGAACGAATCATGGGAAGAATTAAATTCGTGAGCCGAGGCACCACTGTATGACTTTCTCTTGAATTTACCTGGAGGATGGGGAGTATGTGGACAACTTGATTGGGTTAAAACAAAATTAACTGAAGGGTCTCACTGGGAGAAATGTATGAGATGAGGGAAAATTCGGGAATTGGGAGGGGTGTGTTTGTGTTTCATACCTGACTCAGTCGGAACACTGTGAGAAATGGTTTGCTGAGAGGTGAAACAGAATAGGAAATGAGAGTAGAGGGGAAGTGCCGGAAATGACAGGCTCAGAGAGGAATTATGTTGCTAAAACTTTATAATAATAGAGTTAAAAGACCTCACCGCTTGCTTTTGAACATGTAAAAGCATTTAGTATGCTTATAGGCATCACTCCTAGGTCACTATGGTTGTACTGTTAATGCTGCAGAGTACATAAAGTGAACAAGTCATAAACGACATCTGGAGAGAGAAGGTTGCTTATGAACTAGGCTTACTCTGTCTCCCATCAGCTTCCATATTAAAGCTGAGCCCTGTCCAGGATATAGTTTTCATTTCATTGTCTCTTCCATTAGTTTTCTCCTCTGCTATAAAATCAGACATAATCCTCCTACCAGCAGAAAGATACAGGGAGATGATAATTTAACCATCCGTTTGAAAGAGAATGAGAAATAAGGTCAAAGGAAAAAAACCCTACAAAATTATTCATTGGTGTCCTTAATTTGTGCCATCTAACTCAGGGATGGCAGATGTTTTCTGATGTAATCTGCAACGAAAAGTGGGAAGGAAATGCACATTTCAATAGTTGTGTGAAAAATCTCCTCGCTTTTGAATTGTCATTTACAGATGTATCCTCGCTTCTCTGTAAGCTTTGTGTTGATTAAAGATAGAGCAAAATCAAATTAGTGATTCTGCAAGAGTGAGACTGAAACAAATGAACTTATTCTGAACCCCCCAAAAGCTTTTCATTACATAAGATGTCATTCTATTTTCTGTCATACAAAATCTAAGGGAATGTTAAACAACATGATAAAGGGTTAAGATAAATAGATTCCAATTCTCCTTCCCCTCGTTTTCTACACTGGACTTTTCTGGCCAATGATTAAGTCCTTTTTCAGAAAATAAAGCAATAGGTGTTTTGGAAATGAATGAGCCATACAATATAAAATATGTGCGCAAGATTTCTGTGGAGTCGCACAACAGATATGGGTGCTTCTTTGGAGATTTATTTCTGGTGCGAAAACGTATAATCCTTCTTACTTTGCTTCCTGTTTTGTGTTTTCCTTGTCTTCACTTTTTTTCCAAAATGGATAATAATGCTTTTCAATATTTCATGGTAGAGTGTGCTTATTTATTTAGTAAGCTCACTTCTAAGGGACTGTTTCAAGTAGAGGAGTGTGTGAGTGTGCAAGAGGGAGGGAGGGGGAAGAGAGAGGAGAGAGGGAAGCAGAGATACTTTATTCATTCAAGGGGCCTTTATTATTTTTAGAAATGTTTTAAGGTTATATGAATGCACCTGTTACCACTGCAAGTTTATTCACCCTTGGGCATTGAATTACCTATTTATTTTTATGAACTGTTCACTTGGTTAAAGGTTCTAATGCATTTTTTCATAGTCTCCATAACTCATTGTGAAGCTTTGATGCTTTATGGTTTTTACTAACATGTCTAAAGTGATTGTGAACTTTGTGAGACCTGAGAAATTGTTATGGGTACTCTCTCATATCAGGTCTTCTATGTACTGTTTGCTCAACAACAGGTTGTCAAATGAGGGTAGTTTTCTACTTTACTTAGTATGCAAATAATCATGCTGTTTCCTTTACTCTTCTTTCTGTTCTTTTGCCTGTTCCGTTTTGCAGCTTTCTAATTACCTTCTTTCTTAATATTTTCTCCATGATCAAGGTGTTGTCCTAATTTTCACCTTGGTGTGAAGTTCTCTTTAGTCTATAGTCTACTCTGATGCTTTCCCAGAGTACTGGATGGACATTTTCAGGCTTCGAGGGTCAAACCCATCAGCAGGTTTTAATTAATCAATGTAGCAGAAAAGACATATTTCCCTGAGAAACAAGTTATTGTGCAAATTTTGTGAATGGTAGCATCATTTGTTGATATATGCAGCTAAGAAAAGGTGGAGGCATCCCCTTCTCTGTGATATGGCTATGTCTGTCTCAATTCAGAAACCAAAACCTGTTGTCTTCTGGCATTTATGTTTGTGCCTTCAGTTCCCACTTTACTATCCAAAGTCAAGTTTTTTTTTTAATTGAATTCTTTATTGGTACAATTTATATACATCTCAAAATCACATGTAACATTGGGAAATTTGTACCAGTATATGCCACAAGTTAATTCTCATTTTTACCCATATCCCTACCCACTCCCCCCTCCTCCCCCCTTATACATGCTCTTTTATTTTCTTTCTGTATCATATTTATTCCTTCTCCTCATCATATTCCCACACCAAGTTTCCTATAGAAATATTCCACTCTATAAAAGCTGTCCTACTTTCTAGAACTCATTTGCATCTACAGGTGTTCATGCCAAAGAGAAGATCCGGAAATTGTCTATCTGTGATCTATTGATTTCACTTATTAGTATATCCTCCAGATGTCTCCATTTGCACCTAAATGGATC
>PVIC010014040.1:0-37131 GCA_004025085.1 Thryonomys swinderianus
TCAATATAATGGAAGGGACAGACAAAGCACATGTATGTATTATTCAAGCAGTAGGAGGAAAAGAAGACTTGGGAGCCAAAGAGAGGAATCTGACCAGTAAATGAAAGGAAACCACTAGTACTATACATAACCAGCTAGTTCGGAAGCCATGGCTCATGAAATTTCAGCAGGAACTGAAGACTCTGTTCTTGTTTTTAACATTCAATCCTCATTTAAGCTATGACAGAAATGGTTACTTTAATGTATCAGTTTGTTTTTTAGTATCCACTTTACTTATTGCTGTGTAACAAACCATTAGTATTCCCAGGTTTCACAAACACAGGTTTATTACTATTTAACAATTCTGTGCATTGAATAAATGGTCCTTGTGTTCTGTATTATTTAAGCACGATCTTGCACGTATTTGTATTCGAGTTCCGCCACCCGGGCACTGTAATCTGCTTCTGTGTCATTCTCCCGGAGCTGTTCATGGCTTCTCCTGGCAGCAGGTTGGCCTGTGGCTTCCCGCAGTGCAGTGGCAGCCACCGCAAGACAAAGCAAAATGACAAATGAAAAGAAAATCAGCCGAGACTTTCTAAAGACCAGGATTTGGGTGCCAGCCTTTCTCTATGTTCCAATGGCCAAGTTGCAAAGCTGGCTGCACAAAAGGAGGAGGAAAGACACCCGTGTCTGCTGGTGGCAGGAGTGACACAGGAAGCAGTAGTTGCCGACTATAGTGGAGACAATCACTACATTCTTATTTGACACCATTTTTACTCACGTTTTACTCTTTTATATATTTTTATGTATGGAAAAGCAAAATACAATGAAAAATTTGCTGTTCAAATCATTTTTTTCAATGAGCAGTAAGTTCAGTGATAACATTTATAGACTTAACTTTAATAGATAACTTTAATAGACAATAGACAAGATAACTTTAAGACTATTTATGTGAATACTTCAAATTATCTACATTAGAAAAATAGTCAGCAAAGTGAAATTTACATGTAAAAACTTACATGTACATGTAAAAAACTTACATGTAAAACTACCTGGACATTCCATACTATATTGTTGCAATTGTGTGTCACGACATGTTGTTTAAGAACAAAATAACTTAGCTGGTAAAATAGATGTCATAATAATGATTAGCTCTATAAAAGAAATAGCTTACAAATTCCAAAGACGAAGGTCTGCAGAATGCTGCAAACATTTTATATTGATACATTTTTATAATGATATATACATTATGTTGGAAAATCAGCATTTCATGACCTTCATATTAGTGCACATTACAAGATGTTAGTGTACGTTTCGTGTTGCTCCATGGTCAGTCCCTGTCTTCAGATACTCTGTTTTAGTTGGTTGAACGCTGGCGTCTTTGTAACCCTCCCCCAGTCTCAGTTGATCACGACAGCAGCCACCTTTGTTGGCACAGTGGTTTTGGTTGAGACCTGTCCAGTTAAGATGCACCGTAACATCTCCACACCCCTAGCAAGTCCCATAGCTTCATCAGGTACCATGACTGCATGCGACACTGGGCAGCGAGGAGACACACAGCTAGTGGGACATGTGTACCCAGCTCGCCAATTTACAATGAAAGCCAAGACTAGATGAAACAGCCTTGATTGTCTTCAGAAGCTATCTTCTTTTCAGGTTATTCTTTTGATTGTTTCATTTACTTCTTAAGAATAAAATTGTGCTCATTCATCATGTACTTTCCATAGCTTTCTGTTGTATCTGTCATTCGTAGCTACTTGGCATTGTTAGTTTTGAGGGTACATCTAGTTCTCTGTGTAAGATCAGACTTATTTACTTGCTCTGCATGTCTGAAAAATTAAAGTGAGTGATATTTTTTAAACAAAAACAGCATTTTTAACTTGTAACATTTCACAAGACACTGTGAAAGTTTCTCAGTACTGCTCGGTCTCTAGTGAACTAGGTGTCTTAATTACCACCAAATGATGCTCACAGCAGGCAAAAGACCTCACACAGAGCAGGAAAGCAGCACATTCAATTTCTTACCATTAAAGGAGCCTTGTAACTGGGACTAGAATCTTCCAAAGACACACAGACCATCTCTGGCATATACTATCAACTTGGACTCACTTACACGTAATTAATAATGAAGCTATATTTAGATAAATAACTGAACACAGTATATATCCTGAATTGAGTTCATCACTTTTTAGTTTCCAGCAGGTTTTGTTCGTGAGGTACATTATGAACAGCTTCATGGGAAACACATTTAGACACAATTCAACATAGCTTTACACTTTCCTGATTTTTTACTGAGTATGAGCCTGAGCATTAAACACTCCATTTCATAACTAATTCAGGCCCCCTTTGAACACACATAAGGAAATATAATTTAAATAAGACGTGTGTATACATTGTCAACTCCATGGGCAATTGTTTAGTTTCTCTAGATACATGCTTTTGTAGATTTCTAGGAATAAAATTGAAATTTTTAGATAGATCCACAGTTCTAAACTTCTAAAGATATTTTTAATGTCTTTCTTTCATGGTTGACCACTCAGCTCTATAAGTGATTTACTTCCTTTACAAATTAAGCATTTTTTGTATCTTTTTTTCTGTTCCAGTGATTTGCTTTTATAATCATTATTTTAATATTATTTTGGAATACATGTTATATTTAGGAATTATTCTTTGAAAGAGGATCTGTAGAAAGAGTGAGCAGATACCACTGTGTAGATAGAGACAAGCAGCCGACCTTTTTGGAGACTGTGAAGCTGACATGGCCCACTGGGCCCTTTTCTTGATCAACAAGCACCTGTGCAGCAGTCCCCCCTCTGCGGAGTCATTTGTGTGGAGGACGCAGAGAGGAGGTGACTCCAGAAGGAAGCTTTCCTGACCCCATAGCTCTTGGATCATTCACACACCTAAAATCAGCATCCCAAGGTCTGCCACCAGCTGCAGCAGTGGCCAGGCTTCCTTCGCACGGTTGTAGCTGTTTATGTGTGGATATCTGAGCAGCCTGAACCAAATCTCAAGGAGAAATTCTCCAGGTCACTAGGATTCTGGGACGTGGTACTCTCAGACTCACTTCTCAAAGCAAATCCTTTCACTTGCAACTTCGGAGCTGTAAAGGGCGCGGTCCTGCTCTTTTCTGTGATGGTTTCCAGCCCTCTTTTCTACTGTCCCGTTAGTCGTAGGCAACAGAGTTTTCCTCAGCCTCACCTCTGCAAGATATAGTTTGACTAGAGCTTCCGTTTGGCCAGACTCAAAGTACTTTCAGTCATGTCCTGGCCTCTTTGATTCTCACCACAGAATTGGCTAAAAGCTCCCAACAGTTGCAATGCCACCACCCCCACCTTGGATTGTGTTTGGGGACCAGACTCTGTGATGTGGGTCCCGTGGAGTCCAAGACCAGCATAACATGCTTCAGAACAGGAAAGTTAATAATATTAAAAAAAAATAGGCTCTTTGGCTTTGTGCAGGAACATTCATGAGGAAAACACCCGGAAGGCAAAACAACTTCTGCTGAGGACGATGCATAGGCCATGGGCATCCGGGTAGAGATTCCTCAATACTCATTAGTTGTGTGTTTACTGACATCTACTGTCAGTCATTGCTCCACAAACACTGCACAACCATGTCACCTATGTTTCTTGTTGGCTGATAAACGCAGGGAGAGCGTTCCCTGGAAGAGTATCTCACTCCGTGCCTCCTTGCATTCTGAATTACTGTCTCTGTCTCCTTTTTTGTCATATTCTTATCCAGCTGAATGGGATCTCAGCCCAACCCCTGATAAGACTGTCTTGAATTTTCTTCCACAAGATTAATTAGCCTGCTGTCTTTGATCTCAGTCTCAGGAAATTCTCCAGACATGAACAAAATGTAGACAAACTTTCCTCTAAAGCGACACACACTCAACCTGGAATTGATCGGCCAATGCAGCTCTCCTTCCCCGCAGAAACCTCCTCAGCACGGTCTTCACTGGCTGTATTTCTATCAGCATTCTGGCCTCTGAACTCTGACTGGAATGTCCCACCAAGTTCAATTTAAAGCATTTCAGGGCTGTTTCTTCAGCCACCAACTACCTTTCCAAACTCTGCCTGAAAACCAGTTCCAAAGGCTCCTGAATCATACGGTCATGTACAGTCACAGCAGGACCTTATTTCTCTGGCACCAAAATCCATTTTAGTTATTGTTCTCACTGTTGAGACAAAATTCCAAAAACTCAGAGTTCAAGGAGGAAAGGTATATTGTAACTTACAGTTTGTAGAGGTTTCAGCTCTTACTAGGCTGGCTTGATGTCAGCAAGGCATGGCAGGGAGTATCACAAAGGAGAAACAGTTTATGGCAGTTAGCACAACAGCAAAATAATGAAAGAGAAAGAAAAAGAAAGAGGAAGAGAAAGAAGAAAATTGCCTTTCAGTTTTATTTCTTCCAGCTACCAACACTCGGGCGGTACCACCCCCACCCACGTGGGCTTCCCATTGGGCACATCTCAATCAGTGGACTAATTTAGTAGTCATGCCTTTAATCCCAGAATTATACACCCTCCATCCACCCATGTTCACAAAGCCCCACCTGAGACCACATGAGACTCTGAGGAGACCTCTAGATTAACAACCATAACAATTTTAGAAGAAAGCAGAATAGCATTTTGGACCAGAGTTGCTTGGTTTGAGATGTCAGTACTGCAGAGCAGAAGAACAATGAGGGGAGGGTCAGGCAGCTTCCACGGTTCCCAAAGACAGATATGCCAGGAGCCCGCTCCACTAGTCTACTCATTATGCCATAATCCAGTGAAGTTGCCACCTAGAATTAATGATTAATAATGGTGTTTGCTAAAAATTTCTCCTACCATTCATTATTCAGAAGATGTGTCTGGGCTTTACACACCTTCCCATAAATTGCAACTCAAGATGTGTTCCTTGATTACAGTCAGAATGAAAACTACTAGCTGCTCACTATGATAAAGGAAGTGCAGCCACTGAGAACAATGGGTTCATAAAGGTTTGCAGCTATTTTTTAGATCATATTCTATGGAATATAATCACAGTACATGTGATCCTACATATTTATGTATTTTTTCTGTCCTTTATTTCCTAGTAAATTCCTCTGTGATGTTAACAACATTGGATTTTTAAAAATCATCACTTTATTTGTTTTTATTAGTATCACCGTGCTTACCTAGAAATGATTTCATAAACATTTCTCTAGAACTGAAGATATGTAAATATCCTGATCAAGGCATGCCGTGTATGTTAGAGAGTAACAAGGAACTGGAGTCATGCCACTGAGTTGTCCATAATGTAACTTTGGACACGCTTTAGACTTACAGGTTGTCAGCTAGAGAAAATTAACACAGTCTAGACGAGCAAGCACTGAAACACTTGTCATCTCAATCATAAAGTGCTTGACGAGTCTTAAAATATACAGCTCTCAATTCTAAAGTTGCCTCTATTGAGGCGTTTTAAAGCCCCTGATTGGCTCAACCATCTTTTGAGTGTGTGTAACCAAGGTCACCACGCCAAACTCTTGTCCACCTTGCGAGTGTCTCCTGGAGACATCTGTGGTCTTTCACCACCTGAGGTGCTCCTCCTGGATCATTTCTGGCCACAGAAAATACAATGATACTGTCCCCAAAAGGTACTGATGACTGCTTCCCAAAAGGAAGTTCCTTGCGCCTACATTATTCACTACGAGAATGACTGCGAGGCATGGATTTGGGAAGAGCCGTCTGACAAGGGCATGTCAGCCATCTTGGCACCTCTGTGCTCTCTATCCAGTTGTGTCACCCTAAATGCATCATGAGACTCTTCATGGGTCTTTTCTAAAGAGGCTTGAGACTCTAAATGCAAGGTGTGCTTAGTTTCACAATGAATAAATCAGATTTAGAATTTTCATTTCCCCCTCACCAACACACATAGTTAGATGTTAATTCTCCTGTTAGTATCCAATCTTGGAGAATGGGTTTCATATTTGAATTTCACTGACGCTAATGTCCCATTAATTGTTAATTTTGTTTTAGGTGCATTCAGTCTTCACTGTGATGGGGAGAGGCCCTTATGAGTTAAAAAGAAAACCTAGGTGTCTGAGGAGGAAAGTGGAACATTAGTAAGGCAGACCTATGTGGTTAAGGTTTCATTATTCAGTGCAAATGATGTTCTAACTTAGGCTATGCACTTTAATCTCCTGGAAGTACATCTTAAATAAATGGGTTCCAGCTAACAAATGTGTATTTGCTTTGATTTGTATTATAGCTGAAACATTTATCTTCTTTAATCTCTAGAGAAGTAGTTAACACCAATAGGAACTATTATGTAAATAAACTCCAACACAAAATTAAGGAACATGAAATCTGATCTCTATATAGTGACCAAAGTCTCATAAAAGGAACAAAAAGATCAACTTAGATGCTACATAAATTATTAGAATTTTCACATTTTTTTAATCATTGTGATTACAATAAAGTTAGACAAAGAGACATTGGCTAAGGCAGTTGTCACATTTTTTACTAAGCAGAAAGTGAAACATTATATACAGTAACTTTACATTATATGGGGGCTAATCTTCCCAAATTACATTTGAGACAAACTTTGTATCAAATATAGTTACCTCCATCTGCTTTTATACAATAGCA
Organism: Thryonomys swinderianus; assembly: GCA_004025085.1. Classification (NCBI taxonomy): domain Eukaryota; kingdom Metazoa; phylum Chordata; class Mammalia; order Rodentia; family Thryonomyidae; genus Thryonomys; species Thryonomys swinderianus. The sequence goes on from PVIC010014040.1 coordinate 6,596, forward strand.
ACTATCCAAATAATTTTAATATCAATTCATTTTATAATCACCATCTCTGACACAATAATTCTGGCTTTTTTTTTTCTGCCAGCATGTTCCTATTATTCTGACTGGTTGTCTTTTTCATTATTTACCATAATGAGATAGTAGACCTTTCCTTTACGGTGTTAATTTTCCTAAGAGCTTTTAAAGCCATGGTTTTCCTCCTATTCCTTGATATCCTTGTGCTCCTCTCAGTGGAACCTTAAGCAATAGTGGCTGACATGTATTTTTCTGGTGAGAGCCACTACCTTCTGGGCATCTTCCCCAGTTCTAAGCACTCACAACCTTACAAGACCATACGGTACAGATGGTCAACCCATGTCCTCTGGCATCTCTCCAGATTCATTTCAAATTTAATAACAGATTAGTCAAAGTCACTTTTTAGCAAGAAGATTATCTGTCTTGTTTTTGGTTACAACCACTATGGAGCTGCAGATGAATTTAGATTAATACATATTTAATGGAATGAAACACTCATACATGTTCATCATCTACATGAGATATAGTAAGATTTCTTGATTTATTATATGTGGAATCTAAGATAATACGAAGGTCTTTTCCTTTTCAAAGAGTATTATTTATGAGCAAAAATCATAATTAAAAAATTTATATAAAAAGTATCTGAAAATCTTAATAAAATTACATAAAATGTTATTTCAAAAAACCTGTGCTAATATTAGCTAGTTTGTGAAGCACTGGAATATTTAAAAAATACTTTGACTATTTAAAATATTTATAAAACAAAATTCTTAGATAAAATTTAACATCTCTTTTCATTTGAATTTTAACAAATTCAATAATGTCAAAAATGATGCCTATTTTAATCTTATATATCTATACTTCACAAAGTGTTAATAAAGCAAAAATGCATTGATGACTACATTATTAAATTTGAAATGAAATTAAATGGGCTTTCAATAAGCTCAAAAAATTGTCTTGAGGGTAAAAATGAGAATTAACTTGTGGCATATACTGGTACAAATTTCCCAATGTTATATGTGATTTTGAGATGTATATAAATTGTACCAATAAAGAATTCAATTAAGAAAAAGTTGTCTTGAGATTAGAAATATATTTGGGACAATTACTAATTTTCCTCAGCAAATAACCCTTGATGTAATGGAGAAGAGAATGTGTAAATATTCTGTGGGAATCTAATTAATACACTCGGTATTGTAATAGAAAACTTATATAGGTTTGCAGTTGATGTCAACAATCACTATGAAAGGATGAGAAGACCCTGTTGCAGAAGAGAAGATTCTGTGTTTGTTCCAAATACTATAACTGCCTAAAACATTAACTGAGGAGGAGAAAGTATATAAAAACACATGAACTGGTAACAATTCCTGGAAAACTAAGCAATACTTAAACTCCATAAATCTAGCTGCTGGTGTTATACTGAAAGGAGATATCTCTTAAAATCAAAATGTTTTTAAAATCACTTTGAAGATGATAAAATTCCCTGTTCAGTATTTTCAACTCTGGTGTACGTATATGATATAAAAAGAATTTCTGTAGACCAGCAGATCATATAAAATAGAAGTATAAAAACTCAAAGTCTTCCCGTAGGACTGTTTCCGTCTGGCACCAGGCCATAGGAGGTTTGGGGAGGGCAAATATGCCAGCGCCTTGCTTGAGTAGGAAGAAGCCAATCAAGGGCTCCCAGAGGAAGGGCTGAGTTTTCCTGATCTTCAGGGCTGCTGTGCCTTGGCCTCCGGCTCCTGCGGTCTGCAGAGACAACTGCTCGGTCTGCAGTAAACTCCGCTACATTTTCGGGTCTCATCCAAGCCTCTGTTCACAACATCAAGGACCCGGGAAGACTCCCCTGTGACCTGCCCTCCAGGAACGGGCTCCACTGTCCTTCACCTCGAGGGCCACAAGTTGGCCTTTAATAACGTAAATATAACAAATAAAAACGTTTTGGAGTTTGTCTCTAATTTCATCTTGCTTCCAGTGCAGTGGATAGATACTACTTCAAGCAATGCACAGCATGAATCTCCTGAGACGGCTCTTCCAACCTTCTCACAGCTGCCAACACGCTTACCAACAGGCCTACTTCAGGGCCCGCGCTGTAGTTCTGAAGAGACCTGAAGATTTTCTAGCCATTTATCTTTCCAACAAGTAAGTGTTCTTAGACGCCTAGGATCATTCTGGGCTTGGACATACCCTCTGAAAAGGTTTAGAAAGCCTTCTTCTTTTGAAAGCAAAGGGTCAGAGGCTAAAGAAGTAACTGGGTAATGTAATTAGGGCTCTTAGTCTCTCCTGAGGGGTGATTAAAAAAGGGCTGCATTAGAGTATGACAGTTGAAGTGAAATCTGAGTGAGGACACAAACTGAATTGGTAAAATCTTAGAATAAAGTCCTTCTGTGGAAGTTACAGAGGCTACTACAGTCATGTTAGCCCCGTAAGTACACCCTACTGTCCACTGAGTATTCATCAGAATTTTCTTTGCTGTTCTTTCTCTATTTAAGCTTCTCCTACAGAACAATGAAACAGAGCAATCAGTTTTAAGTTTGAAAAAAGTATTTTGTAATAATGCAATGCTACATACATTTTCTAAGTATAGACTTTTATAATCTCAATATTATATTGTTCTATAAAATCATTAGCAAATTTGCTCGAAGTAATCTGCTATGGTTCTATGTTACACTTTTTATGTGTCTCCATATCCACAAATACATAAATTTTAGGTAGTTAGAGTAAGTTATTCCCCTGAGGAAAAATTCCTTATACATTTATTGTTATATATTGGGGTATTGCTCATAAATGTGTTTAGCAACAGTAAATCCATCAGTATAGTAATAAGAAAAACATAATTCAGCACAAGTGGTTCATAATTTGAAAATTCACACTTGTAAACTCAAGTAAGCTTGAAACTAGAATAGTTTGTATATTTCTCTTCATTCTTGATAATATATTTAAATGTTTGCAAATTTAATGAATGCCAAGAAATTTAGCAACTTAGTAGTAAGCAAGCAAAACAATTCAGGAGAATGTATTTTGAATTTTGTCAGATTTGCATAAAATCTCATTAAGTACCCAAACTGCGTTCCCTCTAGAGTTTCCAGGAATGATTTTATTTATTGGGTCTCTGAGGTAGTACATATCTCCCCAGCTCATAATAATCACTGAATTTCTAGTATAATATTAGATCCAAAGGATCTTTAGAGACTCAAATCCCGATTCTCATCTTGCTGTATAATATAATGTGGTTTCTGTTTTATGATTTTATGCCTGAAGTCTTGTCCACTGAGGAGTAGCACAAAGTCTCTGGCATTTGTATCTGGCATTTGAACATTTTATGACATTTATTGCAGAAAATTAGATATAGCTGTGAGGCCTTCTGAACTAATGAAAAAAATACTTGATATATGATACTTAAAGGAATTAAGAGCATTATAACTGACTTCATCTTCAAAAACTCATGGTCTACTTTAAGCATTTCATTTTTCTTTCATTATTATAGAGAACATATATTAGCAGTTTAATATTGTTAAAATTAAAACATCCCAGACAAGGAATCACTTTGTCACTAGATTTTCCGAAATAAAAGAAAATTTAATTATACCATTTTTTTAAATGGTTCTTGTCATAACTGTATTTGAAAAGTTCATTTAAAAACTAAATTACCAAAGTTTTTTATGAGAAATCATTAATGCAAACTTAGTTACAGTACTAATATAGCTTCTTAGCAAAACATATTTTCAAATTATTTAATTCTATTTCTCCTAATTATGTAAATTCATACTAATGCAAAGTAGTCTCATCAGAAAAAGTAATCATTTGGTAAGTAAATGATTGGTGTTGACTGAGCATGGAAAGTTTGCTAGTATTAAGGATCCATTTTCATTTTCCCCCCGTTTTATAAGGTGCTATTAAACTTCCAATTGAAAGTCAGGGAAGATGAAATCTGACTCCTAGAAACTGAACACCTTTTCTTTTTGCCCACATTTCATCTAGTTTTGAAAAACAAGAATTAAATTTCCTTTGAGTTGTGTATATGGCAGGAGCTAAGATGACAAGTCTTTTAATTTTTTTTATTTTTACATTAGTAATATACATGATGATCACATTCATCATAAGGAATATGTACCTGTACATGCTATATCTTGCTTCTTTCTTTTCCCATTCTCCTCCCTTCAAAACTTTTTCTTTCCTATTTCAAAAGTTTTATTTTCATTACACTTCTTTTCTTTCTTGGCCCTTCCTTGCTTTACCAACTCCTCCCCTGTTTCCCTTCTCATTTGCATATTCTTCCTCATTTCATAATATCTACTATACATTTTGTTTTTTACTTACACTTTTAGTTTCTCACACTAGAAAAAAAAACAATACAGTATTTAAATATATGTGTCCCATTTATTTCACTTAAGAGGATGATTACAAGGGCAACCATTTAGCTAGAGATGTCTCAAATTCATTCTTTATGACACAATATTACTCCATTATATTAAAAAAAAACCTCACATCTTCTATATCTATTCAGTGGTTAATGGGAATTAGAGCTGTTTCCAAGATTTAACTATTACAGATGGTGTCATGATAAACATGGTTTCACATATATCACCATGGCGTGATACTTTCACCTTTTTCAGAAAGATATCAAGAAGGCCAATAACAGAATCAAATGGAACCTCTTATCCTACTTTCCTTAGTAATCTCCACTGTGATTTATAAGTAGTTGCACCTGTCGACACTCCGACCAGCAGTGGGGAAGGCTTCCTTTCTCCCCACAGCCTCATTGGCCTTTGGTTTGGGTTACTTTATTGATAACAATCATTCTTTCTGGAGTGTGATGGAATCTCAGTGTTGTTTTTATTTGCATTCCTTGAAACCCTAGTGATGTCAAAAGTTTTCTCAAGTATTTATTTGCCATTTCTACTTCTTCATCTGAGATGTGTGTATTCATTTGAGATGCTGATTTTTTGGACTGGGTCTTTAAATTTGGGGGACCTGATTTTTTTTTCAGCTCTTTATAGATTCTAAACATTAGTCCTTTGAGGAAGAGCTGGCAAAATTCTTTCCTACTTCATGGGTTGTCTTTTCAGTCTGCTGGCGATTTCTTTTGTTGTACAAAAACTTTTAAATAAGATGACATTCCAGTTACTGATTCTTGGTGATATTTCCTGTGTAAGTGGAGTTTTCTTCATAAAGTCTTTGCCTACATTTATGTCTTCAAGAGTTCTACTTTGTCTTCAAGCAGATTTAGGGTTTCTGTTTTAATATTTAGATCTTCAAACCATTCTTATTTTAGTTTAATGCATAGTAAAAATATGGTTCTAGTTCTAATCTTTGACTGATGGAAGGTCAAGATATCTCGTAAGAATCGCTATAGTAAAAAATGACGATACTTCCAGAATTGTTATACAGATTTAATGAGGTCCAATCAAAATTCCAACAGCACTTTTCACAGAAATAGAGAAAACAGTCCTGAAATTCATTAGGAATCAAAAAAAGACCAACAAGAGCCAAAGCAATTCTGAGCAACAAAGAGAAGACAGGGGTTATTCCAATTCCAAACTTGCATTTATACCACAAAGCTCCTGTTATAAAAACAGCATGGTGCTGGCAAAAAATAGACTGTAGAATAAGTAGGTTAAAAGATGCAGAAACGAATCCAACCATACATATCTTATCTTTGACAAAGTAGCCAAACATCTTAACCAGACGAAAAGTAACCTCTTTAATAAGTGTGCTGGAAGACGATAAATCTTTACATAATTTATTGTTTTCCAAATTATTTTATCTCATCTCAAGTTCTTAAACTAAACTTCACTTCTCACTAATGATACCATTAGATATATGGTAGGTGTGTGGGAGAGCCTGCAGTTACACTTACCCACTGCGCTCTGGGTCCACGGAGCCCGGTGGCAGCCAGGCTTGGTGGCTTCTGTCCAGGGTGAACCCGTCCCAGACACACAGCACCCGGTGTGCTTGGGAACAGGTAGCCGGAGCACCCAACCTGATGGATGTCTCAGCTTGCAAGTGTTCATGGGCCATGTGAAGAAGTTGGCGGTCCCCAGTGCCTGTTAAGTGGTCGGCGGGGAGTCAGAGAAGCCCTGTGTGGTGTGCTGTCCACTGTTTATGAAAGCTTGTCATGTACCTCTCACGTTCCTGGCAGCTTTTCATGAGTCTTCAGAGCAAGTTTCGTACCTAAATCTGTAAGTTATAATTTGTCTCCCTTACATGTGTTCCTTTTCTGTATCATAAAATTGAGGTCATTAATGTTTAAAAAAAAAGAAGGAAAGTTTAAAGACTTCCCAAGCAACTAAATACCAAACACTTAGCAATTACTGAGGGTAATGTTAATCTCCTCTGCTTGATTTATATTTTATATTAGCGTAGCACAGCTTTAAAGGCAACTTTTAGTTACAAGAACCATCTGTGTTAGGCTGCAAACTTTAAATAATCTCTTAATTACATGCAGAGATTATTTCAGGTATGACACCAAAAATCAGTGTAATTAGCATGATTTTTTTTTTTTTTGCTGAGAAACTTCTGAGTCTAGAATTTCTTTTGTGTATCTGTGGAAAAACATCATTATAATTAGCCACATTAATCAGATCATTTAGTGGATTAGAATATTAGCATTCACAAGTATTTAGTGATTTCCTAGCTCTTCAGAGGGAGTAGAATCATTTATCTTTTGTTGTTAATAAGCTACAGTATTTACATATTTTTAAAAATTTAATGTAATAAAAAACATCTAAAATTCATCACAAGTACTGAAACCAATAGTTTAGAAGTTTTCAAGTTTTTCTCCTGATATGTTAGATAAAAATGAGACCTGACAGTCTTATATGTATTAGTATAAATATACATACAAGATGTATTAATAATGTAGTGACATATCATGTTGAAAGAATTTCTTTTTCTATTATTAGCAGGGATCAAACTCAGGACTTTTTTGCATGCTAGGCAGGCATATGCCACTGAGCTAAATCCCAGACCCAAAAGCAATTTTCTGTATAATTTTGTATACTATTTTTCCAAGTATATTCTGATTTTGAATACAAAAGCTGCTACTGTAAAAGCTATATAAAATATGATTTTCAAAAATTTACATAAAATTCAATTGATCTCATAATTTTTCACTACTTTTCAAATGTATATTAAGAAAATATCAAAATCAGTAAGACATCTATAAGAGTCCTGTGATGAATACACTTCACATAACAGCAAGAAAAATATCTGCAATTTAGATGTTTTCATATAGTATTCCATTATTTCCTTGTTAATGATACTTTTATCAAGATATGATATCAACATATCTAATGACATGAGTAAATGGATTTTTTGATGAATCTGAAGAAAAATTCCAGGTAGTTGTTTATTATTCTTATACTTAAGAACTTTCTTAAACTCAGAGAATGTATAAATCCTTAAAAAACGTTATGACTTTTTACTTCTCAAATTACAAAACACCTGAAGAACAGGAGACATAGTATCAGTCATTTTCATTAATGTATTTCTGTCATTTTCTTTTAATCATGTTTTCCTTCTTAAGGAAAAAAAAATACAAGAATGCACTTTGAAGCTCTACCTAAGTGAAGTAAATCAGGCACACATAAAATACAGGATCATCTCTCTTGTGTAAATAACTGAAAATATAAAAAGGGACTAAAATATATAATAGAAAATATGAAATTTTAAAAAAATCATTCAGTAGGAAGGGGCAAAGAGGGAAAAGGGAGAGGAAAAGGAAGGAAGGTAAAAAAAATGAGGAAGGATTAGATAGGAATGCAGTCCCTGAATAGAGTATAAACATTTTACATATAGTATTTTATTCAGTATATACTTATATAATTTATATATATTCACTTAAATGTACTCATAGAAAATACTGTGTGTGTCATTATAAAGTGGGTTCTTTAGGCCAACTTTCCTGGACCTCAAACATTTTTAACCACTCTCTTTGTGACAGCAGTGAATTTAGCGCCACTTAGTTCATATCTGATTATCATAAACACGTCATTTCCATGCTCTGAGACTGGTATATTAATTGCACAGAAAGTCCTGTTTCTCTTTTTTCCCCCAATACCTCCTTCTTGTGCTATTGATCTTTCAAGATAATTGTGACTTTTATTTTTCTTTTACTTCTTTTTTTCTCTTTTTTTCCTTATCACTTTACAGTTTGGTTTTTTAATAGTATTGGTAAAAATAAATACATTTGTTCACATTACTTTGTTGGGAGTCTATTACACCACTGGAGATATTTTAATGAATTATTTTTCTTGTCACATAGGCATGATTTTCTCTTTCTGGTTAAGTATGATAACTCAAATCCTTTTTTCCTGTTTTCTCTAAATCATGACCTCTTTCCCCATATCTGCTACTGTGTCCTGCGTTTAAGGTAGTACACACCTAGTACTGTGGCCAGAATGTTGCCTTTCATAGACAGTTATAAAATTGCAGGCATGTGCACTGAATATACTCCTCAAGAGTTTCCAACGCCTCTAAAATAATGTCTGTTTAAGATACGTTTTGAAAACATTTAAAAAGTAGTGCACAAAAATATATAAAAGATTGCAAAGGTCATAACAGTCACAGATCAGTACAGTTAAATGAGGGATAAGAGCAAGTTGTCGTCTTATACAGTTCTCAATTATTTCATCCCTTAAAAGGAGTCATAATAAATTATCCTGGGAAAAATTCTCAGTAAGGTGCAAAATGAACCTAAATCAATTTTCTGAAATAAAGTAGTTACACAGGATGCCTGTGTCCATCAACTATAAGCAAATACTGGTGTCCACACATTGGCCAAAGTTATTTATTATGTTATCTTTGTTCCTTTTCTTTGCTGCTACTGTTGTCATTAATGATACAGAGAATAATGAGTGATAATAGTAAAAGTTACCATTAAACCTCAGTTCAACAGACTAATTCTGACTGAGGGAATACCTTTATCATATTTTTAATTAGATGAGAAATTGATCACTAAGAAAGTAGCGTTTGCATATATACTTTAGAATTTGGTAATAACTGCTAAACAAGGTCACAGAAAATGAAACTGGCCTGAGTTTTGATGGAGAATCTCTAATATTATTTCTAGATTAGGCTGCTTAAGTTCAACATGGTTCTAATGTTGTGTTACAAATATTAAAATACATCATTTTACATTGCAACATACAGGTAAAAACATATGCTCTTCCTCTGTTTTAAGCCACATCTATTTTTAAAACCATAAAAAAACAAAGCATAACTGTACTCTGCATTGTCTGTGAACTGATATGAATGGGCAGTAGTTTTTGTTTGACAATACTTACTTCACCAGCTGGCTTGCTTTCAATAAAGTGGTTAAAATGGTTGTTAGGCTTAACATTGTCTATGTCATTTCCAGTTGTGATGATTAATCATATGGTCATAAAACATATGTGTATTAATGAAACTACTTTAAAAAGCTCATACCTTAATTTAATATAGAAAGAGCTAAACAAAAAGATATATTTCTCTCTACATACATAAAATGTAAATTTGTATACTGCTAGGTGATTATGATGGTCATCGGACAAGATATATAAATGGAAACCATATTTCAATCGAAAGAAATCCCTGTCCTACCAGAGAAGAGCACTGCAGCTGGATACTGAACCCTCTAAAGGGACTCAGTGCAAAGCTTGTTCCAGCGTCAGTCAGGCTTTGTTTGGTGCCTGTTCGTTTCCACTAACCCTCTGACTCACCTTCCGAGTGTCTCCCATCACTCTGCGCCCTCTTGGGAACAGATGCCAACAAGGCGAGGTAAGGACCACGGGGGTGGGGGGAACCCCAGGATGTGCCTCCCTGTCCTGAAGCCAGAGGAGGAGCAAAATCCGGGAATCTGTTTCACTTCTTAGAGAAAATCCAATAAACAATCTGTGTTCCTGCTTACACTGGAAGAAAAGACTCACTTTGGTTATTATGGTTGAAAAGCTCAGAGCGAGTTAAATCACTAACTACAGGGACAGCACTACAGATGTGTGAGGTTATACAGAACATACACACACTGCAAGGCCTTAAAATAATCAGTGGAAACAATTATAGTGCATTGCAAAGACGTGAAACAAAGCATAACTGTACTCTGTATGCCATTTTCAAGGTGGTCTCCCCTCCCCCCTTACACAGGAGGAATCGGAGCTGTGCCTAGTGTTTCTGCTTCTGAAGAGAACATACATTTTTGCTAGTATGTATATACCAAAGGTTCTATGCAAAATACCAGGAAAAAATAAATGGGTTGAATTCAGATAATTTAACTGTCAAATGCAAAACATGGATCAAAATAATTAAGGGACAGCATTTTGTTGAGGGTTAAAGTTTTGTTTGTGTTTTTTCTGGGATGAATCACTATATCCTTTTAAATATCAACTGTTATTTAATATATGGCATCTGAGTAAAGCAACCGATGCACTATTATTCATAGGAAAACACCAGAATGAAGGGCAAAGGAGAGATAGGAACTCAGTGTGCACTATTGCAGCTCACGAGGCACAGTTCACATTAATATTCAGGGCTTCTTTCTTTTGACAAGGCTTCTTGGGAGTTTTGTAAGCTGTAGAGAAAACACCTCAGTCAGATTGTTTCCTTCTTTATGAGAACAATTTCAAAAGAGGACACTGACCAGGCGCGGTGAGACGCAGGCGCAGGGGGAGCTCTCCTCCGGGGCCCCAGGACTCCTGTGCCCTCCGCGCACAGCCTGAGGCGTCCGGGGGTCACCGAGGAGAAGGCCGGCCTGTTTCTGGCTGCAGATCGCTTCCTTCTCACGCTGCTCATTGCGTGTGGAGAAAACTGGACCCGCATCCTCCGGGCTGGAAGGGAGCTTTCCCGTCTGTCATCCGGCCAGCGGGCCTCCTCTCTGCCAGCGCTGGAGGCGCGAGCGGGTTCCAGGCAGCTGGTGCCCGGCCGGAGCCAAGTGTCCGGCTCGGCGCACAGACCTTCCCTGGAGCTTTCTCGGTTCTGTGCCCAGCACCGCTCTCTTGCCGCGGAAGCGCGGCTAGACGTCTGTGCCTGCAAAACCCCGGAGGACTGAAGAAGCGGAGACGAGCAGCCTTCGTCCCTGCTGCCCTGAGCTGTGAGCAGTGCTCAGGCGAGTGGGGTGACCCCAGCGGAAATGCAAGGGCAGCAGGACTGCGCCTGCGGCGGTTTCCGAAAAGCAGCCCGGGCTGCGCCATTTTGCTGGCCAGCATCAGAGGCTGTTTCCTAAACACACTTGTTACGTGGCTGTTCGTGGACTCCCACGCTCTCCCGAGTTTTGCTACTCTGAATGGAAGACTGTATGTTCTCTGCAACAGCTGCCCTTCACTTCAAAGTAAGTCTGAAGCTGTGGTAAGCATTTCCGCTTTGTAGGCTGTTGCGTCACGATACAAAGAGCCAGTCACTCCTGGGCATCACAGGGGACCAGTTCCAGACGAGTCCCAAAGCGGCAGCTGTACAGATCCCCTTATAAAATGATGTGGCATTTGCATTTACACTGCTCAGTGGGCTCCTATATACTCTGAAGCATGTCTAGATTACTTAGAATTTTTTTTTTCAAACGGAAATGCTATGCACGTGGTTGCTTTGCTCTTCTGTTTAAGGAACAAGGAGATAACATTGTGTGTAGATGTTCAATACAGACACCATTTTCGTTTTTAGTTGATTAAGTCCTTGGATGCAGAACCTGTGGGTACAAGGAGCCGAGTACGCTTCCTGGTGATGGACGTGTTCTCTCTTCAGCGAGAGGTAGGCACGATGCTGCCACAGAAGACATAAAGCCCGAAACCGGACGCCCTGCCATCCTTCCCTTGTGTGCCCTAAGAAAACCACCTGCTGCTTCTTTATCTCCTCTCTCATTTTCAAACATGAAGTAATGTGCTCGAGCTTTACAAAGTGCCTCTTTTACAAAACCCTCTTCCTCTTCCTCCCCATCCTCTTAGATTTTGAAAGAGCACAATGAAACAACAGTTCCATCGATGGCACCACGTCCATCCAGATTTCACCGTTTCATCGATTGCCTGTGAGCCTGCAACTGCCCCCTGGTCTTCACTGGTCTGGATGCTCATTCGTCTTCTCCGGACAAGGTCCCCCCAGGCACGGTGCATCCTTTCATCCGGGCTGTGTTTCATGCCCACACAGGCACTATCCCTTCGTGACCGCAAGGGGCATCAGTACCTGGAGGGAATGTAGAAATGCTGAGTGAACTGGAAGTCCGACAGATCAAGCCATGGCTGTATTTCACTAATCTTCAGGTCATAACTGAGGATCCACTGCCTTTGTTAAATACAATCAGTTCTAAATCCTTCTGGGCTCCCCCACCATGTCCCCCAGACTTGTGGCTAACCCAGAAGACTGAGCCACGTCTTGGCTCTGAGTGATACAAGTGCTTAACCTTTTCAGTTGATCCTAGTTTAGTTTTCAGTCATGTGGATTTCAACTTATCGTTTCTCCTCACTGTCTTCCAACTCGCCTTAAAAATCCAAGTATATGTTGTACAATCAGTAGGCAACACTCTCCTTGAAAGTATTCCCTGGCAAGAAGCCTTTCTACAAAGTGTCATAAATAAAATATCTCCCTGATATTTAGTAACATGCATTTACGTCTGTGTGTCCAAGACAATGAGAAATATAGGGACAGATCAATTGTGGATATGGACATAGACAGGGACATTGCCAGTCTGTTCTGTGCCCACTGTTATTTGTCAGGTGTCTGTTGTATTGATGCCAGTGTCTTGTTTTCTACCTGTTTGGGATGATTCTTGCTAATCTGTAAGGCAGACCCACAAGGGGAGGAGTCCTTACTTATTTTTTGGTGTAGCTTTGTGACTTTGTATAATTGCTTAAGTCACTGGCCAAGAATTCACTCATCTTTTAAAGTGAAATAACTTTAAGCAACTGAGAATAAATTATGTCCAAGTGGCTGACCCAACCACCACTCAAAAGGTATTGGTAGAGGTCGTTACCTTCCCATTATTAAAATTGCCTCTAAGGCGCAGCCAGAATCAGTCTTGCTTCCTCAGTGGCAGTTTGGTGTCTTACAGGAAGAACCCACGTGTCCCTGCAGGCGAATCTGCATTCCACAGCCTCACACCACAGGGACTTCAGCTTTTTAGTTCCTACTAGTGCGTACGGCTTCACTGCCTAAACTTCTTATGACTTTAACGTCCACATAATAGAGTTTGTTTTTGAAATTTTCTAATGCTTGAATGGGCTAATATTTTTCTTCTACAACCGCAATGCTCTTTGGCCATAGAAATGCAAGGGAATATATAATAATAGATTCAGCACAGGGACTATGGATATTTGATATTCTAATCAGGCACATTTGCATTTTTTACAGCTATTTTCTTCTTCTACTAAGGATGCATATATCAAAGACACGCAGTGGGGAAGCTTTGGCAGTTCGTGTCCTATAATTTTATTGTTGTCTTCTATTCTCTTGATGATGCAGTTACTGTATATACCAAGTTGTGAGTGATATGTGAATGGAAGCTGATTGTGCATTGCCTGTAAAGGTGCAACACAAATGTGCTGCTCTTTGCTTGTTACATGTACGAACGTGCTCGCTGCTTCTTATCAGGCCAAGGAATTCCCAGGCAGGGAGCTATAACAAAATTAAAACTGGAGCCAACTACGACATGGACATACCATGTTTTTCAACAAAGTCATGATATTATTTTCATGCCCGATATATCAATTCTACCTTGACACTGCTTGTTGCCAGCTGAGTGATTAGTAACATGCACTGAGACGGAGTCTGCACACTTGATGTTCATTAGAGGTAAAAGTCTCGAACCCACAGCTATGCTGCAACATAACACAGGGTGTTCTGGGGCCTCGCGTGTCATTAGTATCCTGTGCTGGACTGACATGTCCTCTTTAGCTCATTATAACTATATGTCCACAAAACGTGGCTCTGGATGGGAGATCCAACGGACACCTTTGGGTAGTATGACTTTCCAGACTTCAACTAACAGTTACATTTTAAGAGTTGGAGGCTGTGCGCTGATGCAGCCACGAGTCACTCTTCAAAGAGTGATGTTGCTACAAGTAACTCTGTCTGCCACAATACATACACCCTTTTATTCAGGACCTACTCTTCCACGGTCCTGGGTGGCATCACTGCCCGAGGAAGAGATAGAAAAGCTGACTTAAAATTTTACAGCCCAGACCATGGCTATATTTCAACTAGTCTCAGAATCGTAACCAATATTCACTGCTTTCATTAAATGCAATCAATTCTAGATCCTGTTTTGATTCTGCTACCCCTCTGCTGGACTTGTGACTTAACCAGACACCTGAGTCACCTCTTTATAGTTGATCCGCCTGTGACATTGTGACATGCACATTTGTGTTTCACAATTGTTCAAAGAAGCCTAAGGCATCACTTGAGGATGCGCATATTTGTCTGGGCTCTTCTTAAATAGTTATTTTCCAACACGGTGGTCACGGCCGGTTACTCTTGTCAGTCAAGTGACTCCTGGCTTTGCCATCTTTACACTAGGAACGTAACTTGATCAGTTCAGCTAGGAGCTGCGTTTCACCACTGAATACAAATTCCCCCTCAAGCAGAAGTGAGTCAGTCCCAAGGGAGGAAATGCATCCTCAACATCATAGAGACAAACGGGCGGAACATCACTTATTTTTCTCCTGCAGACAACACGTGTACACATGTTCTGGTGACACAGGCGCTACATGTTGGTGATGATGCCCCATGCTTGAATAGCATCATTTCCAGCCTGACATCATTCCCTGCAAATCCAAGAGCCCATGCCAACTCTACCCAGTGAACATAAATGGGTGCTGTGGCATTTTGATGCAATGGGCAAGTCCCAGGAAACCTGGCTCCATCAAATGCTTTCTTTCCTGCTCTGCTGAAATATCACAAGGGATTTTACTCCAATAAATCCAACACTCATAGAGCTGTTGGAGGCCTGCAGTTGGTAAACCCCTCCAGCAGCACCTTCCTGCTAGAACAAATGTTTTCCTGTCCCGGGATCAGAGACCCCTCCTGTCCAACATTACAGGGAAAGGATTGGCTGCCTTCCTGAGCAATGATGTCCCATTGGTAACTAAATGTTTTGTTTTTGGCATTTTGAACATTTTGTATGCTTTATCAAGAGCACTAGTAAAAAGATCTTTGCAATTTATTCTCACATTTTTTTTCCAATTTGCAGCTAAAAATTTCCCTCAAAAATTCCCAGGGTCATGACAAGCCAGCTGTTCCATTTGCCACTGCACATCGGACCTCGCATCTTTGGATCTCAGGCTGCCTTTTCTTCTTTTCCAGTTGGATGCCAGATACCTTGCAGCTGTTCATGGAGGGAAATTTTAGATTATGCCTCCTGCCTCTCTGGTCACATGTCCCTGTGCCAGGATCTGAGCTGAAAGATAAAAACTGTCAAAGTCTGCAGACCTGAGTTATCTGCCCGCACAATCTCCTTGTGATTGGTGGCTCTCATCACATCTGGTCCTGGAGGGACGACTTCTGTGTTCTGAGGATTTGCTGCTGGTGTCCCTGTAGATGGTGACAGCACAGCTGACGAGATCTTTTGGGCCTTGAGAGTCTGCCAGCATGGTGGTCACTTACTACCCCATGGCAGGCATTATGTCTCCATCAGAATGTACAGGAATCATTTCTCAAAGGACTTATCTTTCCCTTGAAGACAAAATGGCTTTGCTCCAGAATCCCAGACTACTTAGAATGGACACTTTCATCACCACTGACAATAAACTCTGCGTGACAGTTTATTCTACCTGATGCCACCTCTAATATCACATGGTTGGCTAGGATCTGGCACTTTTCTGTCCCGACCCCGCTCAAAGATGGCAAGGTCTGTGGCACAGAGTACGTGGGCTTGGGAGACATGCACTCCTCTTAGCCTGAGGAAGCCTTTTAGATTGTACGTTATTTCACTGTGGTCGAAGTTACAGGCTGGGAATGTTTGTCATTTACTCTGAAGTGGATACAGTGGCACAGCTGTGATAATTAAATCCTTTAAAAATTCACAGATGTAGAAGACACCCGCACCTCTGCTGGGACCCTCATCTACTGGGATGCATGTGTCTTACCCAGCTGTTCAGGGAATGAGCCGTGCTTTTGCATATAATGCAATTGGGCTACTGAATTAGATAAAGACTCCTACCTTGAAAGATGTTAGGTTCTTGAAAATTAAGCTACCTTATCCCATCCCCCACATGTATTATTTTTAAATTACATTCTTGGCTAGGATGGAACTCATTTCATGAATGATGTTAACAATGAAACATTTGTCTCCCTTCCCAATAAATCTATATGTTGACAGGCTGCATCACAGTGTGCTTGGAATTTGGAAGTAAGGTCTTTTGGCGGCGATTAAGCTTTATGAGTAGAACCCACAAAAATGGATTTAATGCCCTTATGTAAAGAGAAAATGGGTGGGAAAATAATGGCGCGAGCTGCTGGATATCACTATTTACCTTCTCACCAACATATTTTAATAGTTTTGCATACTCTTCATTCCAGTACATACTTGTCTAAATGAGGATACAGAGATTCAGATTGGCGTTAACTGCACTTGGCTTGCAAGCTCAGGGTCTGGAGATCGACCCCCGGGACTACAAAACTAAGAATAAAAATAGATTAATAAATGGCTGACTACAGAAAATTTTGAGAAAGCGCTTGAAGTATGAACTTTGTGTGCTGTTGGAAGGTCTTTGCTCCAACAGATCCAGCACTAGTTTTAGACAGTTGGTTCTAGGTCTGATGTACCAGACAACATGTGTCCTTGACATGGGTACCTTTGTGCCGGGCTGGGACACTAAGTTCTGTCACCACTCTCTGTGACCCCCAGCAGGGAGCTTCTCCTTGGGGTGTACACACATCATGCATTTTGAACTCTGACTCTACCTCTCCCTGAAGTGAAGGATTGCACCTTGCTCTTATTGCTGGGGGTCCCATGATCCCCGTTCTCATCAGCTAGTGTAATTTTGTAATGACTTCTCCACAGGGAAGAGCTGAGTTAGGTTGGCCACTTTTTACTGACACAGAAGATTAGTTATTCATGGGTCTTCATCTCGACCGTCCCAAGCCTATGAGGCTACAACATTTTCTGGGGAATCTGTTCATCCTTCCTAAACTTGGTGACTCCGCCATTCCATGTCCTTACAAGGGGTACAGCCACCAGAGGACATTTTGTTGTCCCTGACAAGGCTAGTGTGTCTTTTAACTTTGGATAGGGGACCCACCCTCTCAGTACCATGACTTCATGTTCCCACTCGTTGTGATAGTCTCTACTTGGGAAAGTGCATCTTTTGGTTGGACAGCTATTCATGGTGGAGATAAACTCTGAAGGAGGTGTTAGATGGAGGCTCTCTTCCGACAGACAGCTGGCTAACAATTCCTTTAATGGTGGCAGATCTTAGCACGCTGATTACGAATTATTCAGTCACTTCATAACAATGATATTTTCTACTCTTTTACACTTTGGTGACACAAGAAGGGGAAAAAAGCAAACATAGGCCATACTCCAAAGACCTTGAAAATCAGTGTTCGAGTTGGATAGATAAAGGACTGTTTACAACACTACCTACAAGATCAATGAAAAAAATGTACACATTGGTACCTTGGAATATCAAGAGTTGGTGTTTTGATGCTGTGTTTGGTGGTGTGTGCCGGTAACCCCAGCACTCAGGAGGCTGAGCCAAGAGGATGGCCATGGATATGAGGCCAGCCTGAGCTACACACTGAGCTCACGACTAGCCTGGACTACATAGTGGGACCCTGTATTCAAACAAAACAAAACAGAGCAGTACAGGTATGTATCATATTCAAATCAGGATTAAGTTTTCTAGAAATATAGAATTATAATAAACTTTAGAGGACTCATAGTAAGTAAGAGTTAAAATGTTCAAAAGAACTTATAATTTGGAGCAACATTTCAAAAGAACTGATAATTTGGAGCAGGATGCGCCAGTATGAAACAGATGAGGAAGAAGCCTGGAAAGTAAACAGGACTTGAATAATGGAGATTGATACGTGGTGCAGAGGGGACAGCCACAACCAACAAGTGAAATAATCAGCCTTAGACATCACTATGTTTACTCTGGTAGCAATAAATAGAATGCATTGGAGTTGTGAGATAAAATTCAAGACATCAAGGCATTCTAGTAAGACAGGTGAAAGAAAAGTGGAAATTTAAATTAAAATAGTAGCACTTCCTCACTATGCAGTGAAATTGTGCTAAAAAATCCCTTTAAGGTTAAGTAGCTTAAAATATGTGGTCTGTGAACCACTTCAAAGCTGCCGGTGCCTGGAGGCAGGGGCTGCTGATGCTCAGGTCTGTTTCAGGGAGACTGTGACTGGTGAGGGCACCTCACGGGGTGGCCTGGCCACGTTCGGGCCACGCGTGTCAGGACTGTTGCCCCTCTGAGGTGAGCTGAGCCTTCTTCCTAAACGTTTTCCAGCGCTCAATAACTCCACAGAACAACTTCATTCTTTCTCATGTCTACTCAGATCAGAAAAGTTTTTATATACCCTGCCATCCACGTTATTTAGAAGTTCTTTCAAACAAGGAGTCCTTCTTCTCCTTTTTTTAAACTCTTCTCATCAATTCACATTATCTCTATAGAACATCAGTTGGCTTCTTCGTGACAGTGTTCATGTGAAAAAGGAAACACCGATTTTCACAAGTAAGAGAAGCCCAACTGTGTCAGCTCCTCTGAAGTCATTTCCGGTCTTCCTCTCTCTGCCTGAGTCACCCGTGGCCTGGACAGCTATCCGGTTTGTTTGAAGTTAACGTCGGGCCACACCAGCCTCCTTCGAGGTCACCAGATGAAAAGGCCTGTGGAAGAAATATTTCACAGACATTGTAGACTGCATTTTAGCCAGTACTTAACTGACACTGCTTCCTTTCCTGAGTCCCAAAGGTTAGAAATAGCAGTCTTTCCATCTAGTGCTAATAAATTGAAACATATTTCCAACACTTTGGATTTTAGTTTTCTTAACAATTAGTGAGCTAACTGTAAAGCATTTTGAAAAGGAATCCATATATCTTCACTGAAATGTATTTTAGGAAGTTAGAATTCAACTGCACGCCTCTAATTTTTACTGGGCTCCCAGCAAGAATGCATCCTTTAAACTGCTTTGCAGTGAATCATGGTGACGCGGCCACATCCACGGAAATGATCTTGGCCAACTCCTGCTGGAAATCTTAAGTCGTGCTAGAGTGTCCAGAGTCTTCTCGGTGTACTTGGCGGCTCCCAAAAGCTCTGAGGTATGCAGACAGAGCTGTCTCCTGTCCTCTTAGATGACCTCAATCCCTCCACCTACTTAAGGTCACTCAGTACATTAAGATTTAATTAAAATGCTTCATATGGTGGAAAACACATGAATTTTCTCAGTACCTCCAGGGGCTACTCTAGGCAGTGGACACAACAATATTTCATCTAAGTACTTCTGTGTGAGAGTCCATCATACTGTAAGTATATATTTTCTTTTTGTTTCAAAGATCTGTTCGATTGTTTCCTAAATTATGGCAGCCTAACAGACACCACTGCAAACTAGCTCTTCTCAAATGTGATTTGAATACGGGACCTTTGCAAATTTTACCAAAAGAAGGGCATTCTATTTCTGCATAACATTGGAATTAAAAAGCAATTTTCCAAGCTAAAGTGGTCTTGTGGCTCATTCTTGCAACCCCAGCCCAGTGAGAGACTGAGGGAGAAGGGTCACAAGTTTGAGCACACCCAGGGAAATTTGGGAACGTAGTGAAATCCTTCTTTAAAGTTTAAAGAAGGGAAAAAAATAAAATCTGGAAATATACCTTGATTTGAAGTTCCTGGTTTCAGTCTCTCACAGTAAAAAATAAATGCACTAACATATGTTTGCTCTATTCCTTCCTCTAAAATGACAGGGTCAGTCACTTTTCTTTACAAATTCTGTCCTCCTAACATATTCCCAGGATATACTGCTGCTTTTGAACTTTTTCTATATTCTCTGCTAAATCATGAGATCGTGCCTCTTTATATTTTCCCTGGATAGCAGCATGAGCTGTTTCACACAATACAGCTAAAAACACTCAGGAACCCATGTTTTACTCTTCAGGCACCTACCTAGGATGTTAGCATGAAGTTTCCCATTTCTTTCTTGAAGCTGCCCAACTAACTACAAAACAAACCACTCGTCAAGCGCTTATCAAAGGATGAACATTCACTTTGCTTCCAAGGGCGGCTCAGAAGAAACGTGGGAAAGATTAGTTGATTTCCCACAGTTTTACTTACTGAACCAATTCCCTCGCTGAATCAAGCGATGCGCAGTCACTGGAAATTCCTTCACTCATGTTGTACTCGTTTATGACATTATCACCTTTAGCGCTTCACAGGGTTGTTAATCCATAAACACACGCAAGTGCTGACACCAACAGATTTGAGTTTGATGTAAGCATCCTTCATAAGCCGAACTTCCGTTAGCCTCTCACATGGCAAACTGGGTCACCTGGTTCTGAAGATCAGTTTTTTCAGTGATTTAAATTGGAATGGCCAAGAGAGGGCGTGGTTTCGCTTTGCAATGAGGCGGTCTACGCCAGGCGGCCTGTGGTTTCTATCACGAAGAGACGCTTCTCTTCCTTACAAGAGGAAGAAAGGAAAATAGTTCTTCAGAGTGAAATCATCATGGTCTTTTATTCAGATCAGCATAATTTCTTTCGAGGTCTACATCTTTATTGTGCATGTCCACATGCATCGCACAAATCTCTCTATGTGAACAGTGTATTCAATGTTTAAGGGGGTGAAAATTCGGAACAGCTCAAGGCGTTGGGGTGTGTGACTGCCAGAGAGGGTGGCTGCTGGTGGGACCTGCTCGCTCAGCAGGGAAGGCTGGATGGATTTCAGGAGGGCTTGTAGTCATGCTGGAGATCTTTTTAGAACAAGAACAAGGGTCTGGGCGGTTTAGTCCCGGGTTCCGGTCATGCATCCTGTGAATGCCTTCAACGCCATTCTGGTTTCCGGCTCCAGGAATTACCTGCTCTTTAACTTGAGCTCCTCCAGTAGTGTGTTTTGGTCTACAGAGCACAAGGTAAACTGTAAATGAAAGACTCTACTTTTCTCCTCTTCTCATCTTCCGTCTCCTGTGCATTCTGATCCTGATTCTTTAGCCCTGCATTTTATGTGTCTCTCACCAGTGAGTGGAAGAGTCTCTGTTGCTAAGGAACCCCCCCCCCCCCATAGGACCAGGGGAGCTCTTTTCCTGCTTTTTTCTCACATTCCCAGAGTGGTGCTAATTTTTTTTTTCCTCATACGTGAAAACATGTATGCATAAGTCTCTTGATGTCTCGGGCAACACACTTCTCAGTACAGTATTAGCTTTGCACACTAGAAAAATAATTGCTGTTAGAATAAAACTGACGGCATGACCTTTCCAAAGCCAGGTCATGTGTCTTTGCAGTTCTCTAGAAGTCAGACTTTCCCCTATAACTAGAATCAGCTTTTCTCTCCTGCAAGTAGCTTTACACATATGGGGGAAATCAGTGCTATTTCATAAAACTGAAGTCATCACCCCTTGGTTAGAAGTAATTCTAGAAAATATGGATTGAATCAGGTATATACTATGGTGTATTAGAGCTCATGATTCTAATGTAATGTTCAGCTAACAATGAAGGAAAATAAATGGAAATGTGGATATTATGAATAGGGATTTAGTTAGCTCTCCTAGAGTGAGAGAGCCTATATTTTCTAACTTTATAAAAGCTTTAAAACATAAAAAGATTAATTTCAAAGCAATTCCAAAATAACACAGAGATTATAGGAAATACAACATGATCTCCAGTAAAAGAAAGACCCAGAATCACTAGCTTTAAAATTCAGAAGCAGAAGTTTACATGTTCTAAAACTGAATCAATCCAGGACGTGAGTTTGTAAGAATCACGTGGTGCCAGAAACAGATTCATAAACCTGGCCTTGTGCACATCATCAAGAAATGAGAAGGTAGAAAAACTATTAGTGGTAGCGGCTGATGAATCCCAAGAAGCCTAAGATATTTTCTGAGAAATAAAACTCTAATCCAGAATATAGATACTTAAATAGTCGGGATACAATTATTGCTGCATTGTAACATAATAAAGAAATAATCTTTATGAAACAGGAAACATTTTACAGGGTAAAAGCAACACTACAAATGAAATTAGAAATCATAAACCTGGATAAACTAGAATTGTGATCACTCAAGTCATGAAGAACATTGTAAAATAACAGTAAAATAATAGAATATACAGTATTATGATACATACTGCATAATAAGACATTGCTTTATTCTTGTCAGAGTTTTGATATCTAGTAAACTTTCCTGTGAAGTCACAGGCAAAATCTTGGAAAGTCACATCTGAAGTCTAAGTACGAGAGGTTACAGGAGGTTCAGAGAAGGAAAAGTAATAAAAAACTTCTTAAAAGTTCAGCCTTTAGGCATACTGTTCTCAGATGAAGTGAAAGTTTTTTCCCCTGTGATCAAATCTCTATGTAATTTAGAATAAAACTGTTGATGATGTTTGAAATTGGAGGATATAAATAATATGATGTGTTGGGATATGATATAGTGTATAAGCTACATATATATTTTTAAAACTATTTTAAACATCTATATATTTTACACATCTTTTGAGGTAAGGGTAAAGGTAACTCAAAACACAGAGAATCTAAGTAATAACACGGACACTCGTACAACCTAGAGGATGAGAGTCCAGCCTTTTTATAAAGGGTGCGGTCAGGGCAGATCTGAGCGTCATTCACTGAACCACAATAAGTGGTTTGCGTTTCCCCGGTTACTAAAGAAATTGAACAGTGTGGGAAGAAAGTATCTGCTCTCTCTGTAAGAACAGGAGACAGCCAGGGTGCGAGCCGCACGCTTAGAGTCTGCCAGGTAAATACAGGAAGGTCTGCCAAGTTCGGATACCCTTTGCTGCCCTCAGGTCTGAGACGACTGGGTCCGACCTCCCCTTTTAAGAGCCAAATCGGAACCCTGGAGGATTCAGCACCAGGCAGAAGGGAGGTAGCGCGGGGGTGCGAAGCCGCGCTGTAGGTCTGCCCCGCCTGTGACGCCCAGCAGGGGGCGCAAGCCTGGGTTAGATGCCACCGGGTGCAGTCACGCGTAATGTTTGAGGAAATGAAATAATCCGTCGACTTCTACAAGTCTAGTCACTGTGATCTCTGTCTAGTCCTTCTCCACGGCGCGGGGGAAGCCTGCAAAGCCCAGGAGCCCAGACACAGGCCTTGTCCTCTCCGTTCTCAGAAATTCTCTCTCATTTCCTCTTCCTTTTGCAGTTTATTCTGGCTTTTAGAGATAGGAAGCTGAATCTCTCCATCCTTAAAATATCAGATCTTTTCACTAATAAAAGAGTCCTGTGATATTCCAGGTTGTCAATCAGAAAAAAATATTTCCATTCTTTCTTATATTCTGTTTCTGAAATGTTATGTATGTGTTCTATATATATATATATATATATATATATATATATATATATATATATATGTAATTTTTTTTGAGACAGGGTCTCGCTTTGTAGTCCAGGCTGGCCCTGAGCTCACTATGGAGCCCAGGCAAACCCCGAACTCAGCGATCCTCCTGCCTCTGCCTCCGGAGTGCTGAGATGACAGGCGTGACCCCACGCTCGGCTTCAATATATATTTTTAAAATGATTTACCAATGGCTCCATGCTTGAAGAACAGATTTATAAAATAAAGTCTTATATATGAGTGCACATATTTACAAATATACTTTTGTTAAGTGAGATCATAAAAGATATTTTGTGCTTCAGTTTTTTAATTTAGTAATTTGTCATTTTCCATACAAAATGTAAGAATAACTGATTCACAAGGTTCCCAATCAATTTAACACTTTAGAAATACCTGTTTCTTCAATAAAATTTATATTCTAAATAAATATGTACTATACTATTAAGTGTGTGTATTTTGAATATTTGGTTGGGTGCCTACATTAATTTTCTTAATTATGATACTTTGAAAGTCATGTGTTAGCATTTTTTAATCACCACTCCAAAATAATTTATGTAAAGTTGATGTTAGGACCTGCACTTATATTTTAATTTTCTATCTACTGTATGTGAAGAATAATCTCCAATGTAAAAGATTCCTCATTAAATAAATGCTATATATCTACTTTTGAAAAACTTAACTTATTTATATTGAATTTTGCTACAACCTTCCTTTAAAATCTTCCTTTGTCAGTTATTGTTTGATAGACTGATAAAGTAAAGTTTTAAAAATTATGTAACTATTTCTGTTCATTGAAAATATACTTTTGTGTTATTTTGTGTGTCTTCTTTGTCAGAGTCATTTTAGTCTGTATGGTGCTTTGAGAAATTTCTTTTAAGATTTTAAAATGAGAATTAGCTTGTGTCATATACTGGTACAAATTCCCCCATGTTATGTGTGATTGTGAGATGTATATAAATTGTACCAATAAAAAATTCAATTAAAAAAAGATTTTGATACACAGTGTTAACTACTGATATTCTCTTGCTATTATGTTATGAAGTTTTGTTTGTTTTATGAAAGAAATAGATTCCATGTATAAACTTCAAAATTCTGAATTATCTACAGAAGGTTAATAAAAAAATAAATATATTGTCCCACAATATGTTGAAGGAGGCTTTCTCTCGTCCAAATGTTGCTGCTGAGGTCCAGCTATTTTCTCTCTTTTGCTATTTGATACGCACAGAATTCTGGCTAGCGCTGATAGATAAGGCTCATGAAGTCCTCTGGTCCAGGTTTTAATTTTATGCATGGTTTGGTAGAGGCAATCTTGTATTTCGCTTTCTTGTCAAAACCCCTGCCCCTGAACCAGAGCTGCCAGGCTTTACTGCCAAAATTCAGATTTGCAAATGGAACTTACCTGTGCCAAGTTCGTCTCGATGTTTGTCGCATGATTCCCTCACTGTAACTTCTTTCCAGCTAGTGTTGGAGATGGAGGTAGAGGTGGAAGGGCTTGGAGAGGATCTACAGAAATCAACTGATCGGATGTTATGGAATTTATTTTAACTCTTCTTTTCCTTCATTGTACCGTTCTGGATATGCGGAAGGTGAAAAAACAAAGCGATATCAAGAGCATTCAATTGTAGATGACCATCTTAGTGGAGTGTATTTATCATCTTGTTTGTGCCTACGTAAGAAACTGACAGCAATAACAGAATACATTTGGAATGATTGCAGTCCTAGCAGAATAGTGTGCAAAATGCACACTGCAAAATTTAGTATGAATCGAACAAAGAAGGAATGGTTATGGTGTGGTTTCAGGGAAGAACTTTCAGAACCATGTCTTAACAAATAAATAGCAATTCACCACTTCTAGACTAGGAAAGACTTGTGTAAGCAGAGACACCGTACATGAAAGTCCATGGAAAGACAGAGACACAGCATGCGTTCGTCTATCCTGAGTAGGAGTCATGATGAAAAGCTCCTGCAAATCAATCAAAGAGGACTGAATACTGAGTATGGAGGCACCGGTGTCTACAATGTCTGTTTTAGAATATGATTTTAGTCTAGTCATGAGAATTTGGAAACTGTTAAACGTGGCATTTCTAATCTCAGTGAAAACAGCCAGCCTAGAATGATTTGTTTTCAAATGACAAATTTGACATCCATTTGATGACTTCTACTTCAGCTGCTGACAATCTTTCAAGAATAATTGCTATTTAGCTTAATAGTCAGTGGTTCCGATAGCAGAAAGAGTTTGCTTCAAAATAAGCTTTCAGGGTTCATCCTCAGAGTGATGACAAAGTCATATCAACCTGTTTTATTTGTTGTCTGGTATCTATGTAAATCTGTGGTAACCTTTAGAACAGAGAATATTATGAGCTTAGATGATCATCAGTAAGAAAATTTTTACATTTCTTGTACTCATTCAATGCTTCCCTTCAGGATACAAACAAATAATATCCTTGCCACATGCCTGCCAAGTGAGCTGTTATAGAACTTTATGTAAGCGCTCGAATGACTGCACGGTAGGTAAAAGGATTTGTCGTGGAGATGTGACTAGGCTGTGGCTTTGTCTGCACCCTGATTCACCTATGTCCCGTGACACATCCTGACACCTCAGGGTGACTCCCGTTCTCTAGTAGTAACTGCTCTGTCTTCTAATAGCAAAACATTTTATGTTGAATTGTCTACAGGATTTAACCATGAACTGTGCTGCTAACTGATAAAATACACTCCGTGATTAAAGATTAGTCATTTTCAGGTTGGAAACTGAGTCCTGAAGATACCAGTGATGCTACCATTGTGATTTTCCTCTCAGCCAGTACCTGTGACACAGTCAGCTCTTCAGGACCTACTGTGTGGTGCGGCTGGATGAGAAAATCACATTAACGTGTCTTCTCAGGACTGGAGCCCCACTTAGGCCTCCCAGCCACGATGACACTCCTGGAAATAGCCTGTCAAAAACAAACAAACAAAAAAGACAAAGAATCTGGGGGATTTATGGCAGATTTAACTGAGGAAGAGCTATTTTCTACATCAAGAGAGTTGCCTGATAAATGTTTTGTGGAATTTAAAAATCATTCTAAAATTAGTTTCAAGGAGCTGACTGCAAATGACAGTCCCCAAATGTGTTTTTCCTTCTTCTTTTTCTTCCTGTCATTGCTGACGCAGAGCATTAAGAAAATCTAATGCTGAAAGGACTAGTCCTGTGAGATGTGAAAATAATTGTATGTTCTGCCCGAACTGATAGGCAGGAAAACATTCCGTTTCAGATGTTGCAAAGCATGTCAATTTCAAGTTTGGTGTTTTCTGTTTCCACTACCCACCAGCTGGAGAAGCAGTGACTGGAAAACAGAGCACCGTCCTATGGCGAGGAGCCTTAAAATTGGATAGATGACATATTTCACTTTTCGAGCCAAATAAATGAAAAGTGAAGGTATTTCTCACTGTAGATTTTAGGTAGATAATAGGAATGGCTTTGCTACCCTGAGCCTCTGTAATTTTATTCTAACAAGTTCTATTATATTAAGGCTGGTGTATTAATAATACATATTTATGGAGTTGATGGAGGTCAGAAAACTTGGTTCTGGACTTGAATTGGATGAAATCAATTTGGTTTTTCATTGACTTCAGTCGTAGAGTCCAGGCTGATTTCTCATTGAAAAGAAGTGCCCAACGGAGCAAACTGGAAACGTGTTTTAAAGGAATCGGCTCTTACACCCGGTTGCACCTGTAAAACCAGCAGGGATACTCCAGGCCCCAGTGCCCTCACTGCCTTCGCGTTTCTCCTTCTCTGGAGGTGACAGGTCCCAACACCCGCTTTTCCTTTCAGCATGACTTGTAAAAGTTTCTTTATTTTCAACCTAAAGCTTTCTTCTCCTACCTGAATAGTATGTGATCACCTCATAGCCAGAACTTAGGTAATTCAGGTGTGCTAACAGAAGAGACAGCAATGTGCTCACGAATTTTACATTTAAGGACACTTTCCTGTTATTGCAGGAATGCAACTATTTTGCAGAAAAACTCAAGAAGGCACAAAAAACTGTCACAATAATGCCTCTACACAAGTATATCCACTGATTAGTATTTTGTTATAGTTTTTTCAGAAAAATAATACAGTTGTGCAGTTTATTCTAGTGTTAGATTCATGGTTTTATATGGACACTTATTCTGCTTGTGATTTTCTCAGTTTTTCTCATGTTTTGCATTTGATACAAATGTACAAATGATATCCTTGTGTTGTATAAGACTTATAGCCAATATTTATGTTATTCAACTGTTTAATATTTCAGTATTTTCTACATTGTTAATACCGTGAGAGTAATATAAATAGTTTTAGATTTTCAATTATGAAAAATGAAAAACAAACTACAATTCTGGAGTCTCCAGGCATCTCAAACGCTGTGAAAATGGCAACGTCCTTAGCAAGATGTTTGTTTGTTCCTCTGGTTTCAGTTGACTTGTTTTTTGTGGCCTGATGTTTCTTCCCGTCTGTTCTCCGGCTCTCATGATCAGTTTCCCTCCCCTGACGTGTGCTGCGCGCTCATCATACGCCACGTCTTCGGACCCGGAGAGCACAGGCCGTTCTCCTCAGGCCTGTAGCCAGGAGGCTACTCTGTGGTGGTGACTGTTGTTCCCGGAGCACGGAAACGGAAGAGCGTAACGTAGCGGCTGACAGAGTCCCTTGAAACTGAACCTGGACAGTGGTGCTACCAGCATTCTCTCCGGAACTCTCAGCGAGAGATGCCACTTACTATCAGCTGTCTTTCCACTTTCCCTGGTATTTCATGGAGCTCATCAGCCTGTCATGCTGAGAATATTTTCTCAAGGGGGCGTACACACACACACACACACACACGCATGCACACACACCTTTTCATTCATCGACTAAGCTCTCTCGTCTTTGCTTTTGTCACACCTTGAAACCTTGTTTTTTTTTTTGCTTTTTGAGACAGGGTCTCGCTTTGTAGTTCAGGCTGGCCCTGAGCTCACTATGGTGCCCAGGCAAGCCGCCACGAACTCAGCAATCCTCCCGCCTCTGCCTCCCGAGTGCTGGGATGACAGGCGCGAGCCACCACGTCCGGCATTGTGGTATGCGGTGTTGATTGTTGGTGGGCGTGAGTCTCCATGCCCAGCATTATACGTGGTTACCGGGGATCGAACTCAGGACCTTGCGCTTGCGAGGCAGGCGCCGGAACCACTGAGCTCAACCTCCCGCCCTGAAACCTTGTGTTTTTGTACACAGGATAATTTGTCAGCAGCCATGCACCATTTGTGGTAATATATGTTATTGTAATAAATGTTATCCAATGAATAACTTATTCTGGCTATTTCTGTCCCCTTAATAGAAATACCATTCATGGTTTTGGAAGAAAAACTGGTTCTTTGGGTACAACAAAACACAATGAATATTTTAATAGATTTTGGTGAGAAAAGCAGAGAATCGGCATAAATGATAACGAGTAGTGAGCTTCCTACTGCGGTGCAACAGGGTTAATGGCAATAATACATGACCAGCTGTGGGCAATGGAGAAGGACAGGTCAACAGCCACAGTGACAGCGGAGAGTGTATTATCACTATTTTTCCAAAAGCATTTCAATTCGAAAGAGTAACACTTGCAGCTATTTGTCTGAAAAGGGTGTCTGTCAGTGCTGTAAGCGCTGCAGGCCGGGCCCCCCAGGCAACCGGACTGAGCGGGCGATAAAGTGCACGTTTTACCAGGGTTTTCTGTGGGTATCCTGAGGAAAATGAATAATGCACCTCTCCTCTGAGGAGCGTTACGACTACATCAACGTAACTCGGGGACGTCATGTACCTTGTGGGGTAGCACTTAGGTTTGACACGTTGGTTTCTCTTTAAAGACGAAAAGAAACTAGTGTTTTGTGACACAAGATACGAAACTGATACCTTGTTTTCAAGTAGTGTGAAGTTCTTTTGAAACGACTTCATGGGTTAAAAAGGGCGATGGATCCCTTTATCGGCAGAAGTCTGAGCTGCAGCACTGATTGCAGCCGATAGGCATGGGAGTGAGATATCCAGATCAGGTCTTCGGAGAGTCTGTCGCCTCCGGAAGTTTGATGTCCGCTAAAGCAGACACTGCTCAACACCATAGTCAGCAGATTGTTCTTGATGATCACGAAAGACCACCCAGCTTTTCCTATATTTGGACACAGACTAACATTAATAGTAGAGTTGAAAAATTTGACAGACTTTTACCTGCTTTAATATCATCCCTCCTCATCTCTTTAAGATCATTACAATGACCATTTGTTTTTTAAGTTCCAATAATTGATGGCATTGCTGGAGGATACAGCTAGAAAAGTGATACTCTTCTTTCAGAGACTTGAACTTCAACTAAAACCAGCTATAAATATAATACATGTTAAACAAAATCACTACCCGAAGCTAGTAACCTCAGATAATGTTCCAAGAATGTGTAAAACCTCTTGAAATTTCTATTCACTTTCTGCCGCTGGAGTACTTAATACAGTAACTTAATATTGTAGTGGGAAGTGTTCACTGAAACATCTGTTTTGATAATTCTTTTTCAAGAAGCCTCCATTCTTCCACTAAGAACATTTCTTTCACTTCCAGAACAATCATGGGTTTTAAATTGGAGTTATACAGATTATACGATTCCAGAAGATTCTATAATTACCTAATAATAACCACATGAATGTTGAGAGAAAAATGAAGGTATTTATTCTGTATATAAATTAGTAGAATAAAAAAAGAATAGGCAGGGAGCCTCCCAAAATAACATATGGTTTCATTTCAAAGTCCTAAAAAAACAAGAACAATCTGACTCCAAATCTAATAGATGGTAGGAGCCAGAGCAAAAATTACTAAAATTGTGATTAAAAAATACACAAAGAATCAGTGAATGAAAAATGCTGGAATTTCAAAAGAATGAAGAAAATAAGCAAACCTTAGCCAAGCTTAAAATTGATCAATATAAATTAGAGAAAAAGAAGAAGAATTCTTTAAGGATTCTTCATTTATTAGGTATATGTGCAGAGCCATAATTTAGAGAGCAGTAAGGAACAGTAGTGAATAGAATATCTGGTAATATTGTTTATATTCTATGTAAA